>JBBPMM010000184.1:0-46361 GCA_038090335.1 Solioccasus polychromus | reverse complement strand
AGAAGGAAGAGGGGGAGCACCCGGAAGAGGAAGAGGAAACTGGTTGAAAAACTAGTATTACCTTTTCAAAGGCAGATAATTAGTTAGGCATGTTGTGCATTTGTTTCCTATCGTTACATTTCTTGTCTGCTCTTTTCTAAACAAAAACTAAAAAGCCAACTTGGTGAACTATGCCAATAATTATGTATCTTTATCTTGAAATTAAATAGAAGACTAGACATATTCAACTGTTGACTGGTCCAAACAAAACACCTGACATTTTCAACATCACACCTTATCTCCTATCCTCAGACGATGTTTGACTCTTTCAGATCACAAAACTTGACCTAAATATAATATTCAATCACTCCCAGACCTTATTCTACATTCTAGACATCATTATAATACTTGCTAATGCTACATAAATAGATATCACTATTCCATCTCTTTATTTTCTAGTCAAATAATGTATGGATGGAAACTGATCATTATACCTACTCTAGCAACGTTTCTGACCACCATGGACATCTATAAAGTGATATATCACATCCCTGATATCTAACATAACCTATCTTTAATCATCATTACACCTTGCCTCCTACCCCCCAGAGAAAGTTTGATTTTTTGAGAGCGCAAAATGCTAGCTAAAAATAGGTGTGGGTTCTATCCTACCATTGTTTTACCCTCTGAACACGATCGTAACATTTGCTAAGCCCTCATAAATCGATTTCACGAATGGCACCTACTTCTCCTCCTCCTTTCCATAACAAACTTCCATAGAATATCAAGAAACCTTTTCTAACCTGGTCTAGCATTTTTCCTGAGTGTTTTACAACCCTCCAAAGGCGTTGAGAATGTTTCTAACAGCATATGAAGCTGTCTTTATCATGATATCACATTTGACCTTTTTATGACATTGTTTGATTTTTATCTCAAGAACCCGACCACCAATTTCGATGATTGTAGGCTCAAAATGATCCTATTAATGAGTAGTATTTTATGCAATGTTCATCTAGCAGATCTATGGTTTTGAAATAGAAACTTAATTCTAGGATGACTGTAAAGTATAAGAACTGTGTGTGTCAATCTGTCGTCTGTTCGATAAAACCTAGAGGTACTGATGAGGTTTACCCAAAAGGTCGCCACTGAGGGTCACTCCTTCACTGGCCTTTACCTCTAGGCAACCCCATCACAACTATCCATCACATACATCAATCAATATACTCACATCTCATCTTAATCATCTGAATTATTCCTTCTTGATGTTGCCATAACTCATTCATAGTTTTCTTTGACTTTGATTGTGATGGATCAGTGTTATCAATGTTCTATGTATGGTATCTCAATCCTATATTCCCATAATTTGACAATTATGTTCAATCACAGGAATATTTCATGTATACACAAGTATTCATTACTTTATCTTTCCTGGATATCCTTACTTAGCCTTAACTACAGACTATTGCATTCAAAATACTACTAAAATATTCCCACAATTTGACATACATATGTGTCAAATTTCAGGAGAAACATACATAAATCAAATCATTCAATATTGTATATATTTCACTTCAATAACATCATTCTTTCTATTGTCTTATTTTCCACATTTTAAATATGTATATATTGCATGAAAGTCATCTAAAAATTCATAGATGAATCTCAGCCTGAACTTACTGTAACTCATTTAGAAAAATATCATAAAATGAAAAAAACTTAGTCACTCACTAACTGAGCATGACAGAATTATTACAAATCCTTCCCATAGCCTATTGTACTTAAACCCATAGTTGAAACCTAATGAGACATCAATCAAAGTTGAAAGCTGTCACAGAAGTATCCAGTGGCACCTAGTTTCAACTTCATGTCTCTACACTACATAAGCATTTTAAACCCCCCCCCCCCTTGCCTGTTTGCTGTGTTGTCTCACCATTATCAAGTTCATCAATCCAGAAAGCCTTGCTGGAGTCACTGTTGATGAAGCCTGAAGTTAGACGAGCAACCATCCTTATTCAAAGTGTCCAAGAGGTGTAAGGAATGCTGCATGTTCACACCTCAATTTGGTAATACTGTATGGGCAGTCTTGACATTCTTGCTCAAGTCTCCTGCATATTCTACACATTTTCTTTTCCTTCTTTTTTTCCTCCTTTTTTTTCTTCCTTTCTGTTCACAATCATCACCATGGCTTTCTCACTTTCTTTCTTTGTTCCTTCCAATGCTGGTGTGCCACCTTCTTGATTCCCACTCTACTTTATGACTCCTACCATATAAAAAACCCCATGTATCACTCATTGAGGTACTTACAGTATGTATATCCATAGTTGAAACCTGATAAGATGCAACAGTCAAAAGATCCCCTTGAGCAAGGGCCACCATAGCCTACTACACAATGGAACCTTGTATTGATAAAAAAGTCCACAATCACAGTACACAAGTCTACAATCTGACTCTCTAGCACATTTGAGTTAAATATAAAAAGCACACATTATACAAATTGCACAATACAGCCCAAGTATAGAATCCATGAATAGTCTACAACTTCACACCACTTAAAACTAAGACAATTAATCAGTCACAAGTACCCGCACGAAATGGACCCACTCACTATATCTATAACATAGTCTTATAAGGTCTCTACATTTGCGTCCTCATCTGTGGCAATCTCCGATGGCCACGCGACTCTGGCTGTTGATTCGATGTACTCGACAGATTCCTTCCAGCCGGTGTCTCTCCTTTCGCCTTGCGCGGCTTTGCCTTGCCACCCCTGTTCTTGCCCTGGTTCTTGCCACCCTCCGTTTGCGCTGCCTGTTCTTGCGCCTGCACTAAAGTCTCAAGCCGCACGCGCTCCTCTTCGGCAGCCCACCACTTCAAAAAAACAGCCTCTTGCTGACGCTCCCGCTCTTCTTCCTGGATATCCCTCAACGATCTCTTGTCCTTGAGCGCTGCCGTCGACCCTTGCATCTCTTGGATCCGCTGAATATCTGCAAACGAAAGCGTTCCCGATGTCGAGTTGGGAACTGTCGGCGCCGCGATCGGTTGTACCGGTGGTAACGTCCATGCACCGCCCAGCCTGAAACAATAACTTCGTCACTCAAGTTTTGTATGAATAAATACGCCACGTACGATGGCTTCCGTGTGCCACTCGTGCTCGTAGAACCAGATGACCCAGGCATTTGGCGAACGGGCGTAATGACAGGGCCAAATGCAGGCTTTGACGGACCCTGGGTAGCCGGTGCGACCATGGCAGCGCGACCAGCAGTACCCGGACGGCTCAGCGTCGACACTGGGGAAAGCACGGGCTTGGGTGGCGTCGCAGGATACGAAAACACGCGACGTGGTGTCGACGGTTCATCCGACGGCCATCGTTGCATGGGTACAGGCCCCCCAGCTAGCCGCTCACCTTGGCCAATATTCGTCGGCGTAGCTGTACCGCTGCTCGTCCCCGCATTCATCATGCTCCCTATACCTAGCTTGGGCCGCGCGGAGAGACTTCCTTGGCCGTCGAGTGGCGCCCTTGCGTGTGTCTGCCGTCTTCCATTCTCGGCCTCGGCCATAATCGCCTTGAGGTCTGTTCTAACGGCCAAACGTCAGACGAAGCTTCGCCACGGTCGACCAACTCACCGAGGCGTGGCCAGATTCTTCTTCCATCCCGGCCTCGGAGGCCCAACCGTCGTCGTCAACGAAACGAGCGTCTCCTCACTAGCCGCCAAACTCAGTTTTCCAGACCCATCTGCGTCATCCATCGCAAAAATGTCGTCCTCAAGATGAGCAGTCGACGGACGAAGTACCGGACTCGCTGTCGGCGGCTCGGAATACAACTTCAACTGTCGTCCCATCGCTTTCTTGGCTGACCCGGGCGGCGATATCCTCGGCGTATCTCTACCAGACCACGATTTCTGGCTGGGCACGACGGGCATCGGTATGTCCTGCAGGGCGAGCCAGTCCTTGTGCTTCTCAAGCGCCGTGCGTGCCAGCTTTTGCGATCTCGAGACAGGTAACCGGGCAGCCTGCTCTACGCCCACGTGTTCCGAGAGCTTGCGCACCACACGAGGGTCGAGGTCGTCGAGGATCCGCGACTCGAGGAGCATTTCCATATTGGCGGCCATGTATCTTTGAATGCGGTCCACCAATTCTGTCGCGTTGAAGTGAATGGCGTCCGTGAGTAGGTAACATGCGTTGTACACGTTCAAATACTTGAGGACGATCTGGGAACACAGAAGAACCAGCCTCGTCAAAAGTAGCTCATTCTAATTGAAAAAGAATCAATGTCTGGCAACGAATCGATAAGAGTTGACTCACTGCAGCGGATATCACGAGAAACATGAATTCAAGCAATTCGTCGACAGTGTTCACGAATTCTACGAAAAATAAAAATAAAAAATAGCTTAGCCGATGCGTACGACATCGAGAACGCAAGCCGCTCACCGAGCGTCTCGAACATCTTCTCCTCGCCAAAACAGACAAACGAGAGCACAAACTGCATTACCTGCCACTTGTGGTGACCCATCTCGACTTCGACCACGCCTGCATCGTCCCGTCTCTGCATCGTCCATGTAGGATCGGCGAAAAAGGCAACAAAAAACTCGGAACGTGCGCGAAGAACGACCGAGTGCACGTAAACAGTCCTATCTGAGAGACGCAACGCAACGTCGGGCGCCAGAGGGTCGTCGCGGACGCTCCGCCGCGGGCCAGAAAACTGCGCTTGGTCAAAAAGCCACCGGAAATCGCTCTCCGCACATGGTTTCGCAACGCGTTTGCCTACGGATTGTAACGCCGACGCGAGGTGCGGTAGACATAGCAAATCGGCCAATGTACTGAGGTCCGCCTTGACTTGCGATATTGACAAACCTAAGCCCGAGAGTTGCGCCTCGAAGAGCGACCCGATACGACGATCCCAAATCGCGAGGACTTCGTCGGCATATAAGTAATGAAGGAGGATAAGCAGCGAAAGGGAACTTATTCCCGCAAAGTAGAGTACGGGGAGTGTGTCGTCCAAAGGTGGGGAAAACGTTACCGAAATCTTGGAGGTTCGGTCACAAAGGATCCCATTACCAAGCACCTCCCGGAGGGGTATACAGCGCGCGGCGAGAACGACGCGGTGCGCGTGCACCTCGAAATCGGTACCACCGACGCGCACAGCAAGATCTGCACCATGCTTACTGCCCGGCCGGTTGGATAAAACGGACACGAGCTTGGCCATGGCAACAATGTCATTGAGGATCACCGAGTCGTCCACATCGTCGTCGACATAGACAGCGTCCAGCTTTGGTCTCTGTTGTACTGATATCGCGGGTTCGCTGAGGATAAAAGGTGCAATAGCAGCCATGTCGACCGAAAAGCCCTTACCCGTCACGCTGATCGGAGGCGGCTTATATTCGACTCGAAGTGCCCCAAACGCCCCCGTACTATTAGCACATACAGCAACGGCCCGCTGTACGTGTGCGATGCGCTGAAACTTGAATGCCTTGGCCCCACTGCTCGTCGTTGTACTCTTGAGGTTTCGAGAGCGAACAAAAACATGTCCTGACTGTGTGCAGATGATCAAGGCACCGTCGCCGCCAACGTCGACGTCCTGATAGCAAGACGGGCATTGAGTCCAGCAGACGACAGTCCGAGGGTAGACGACGCACTCGTACACTGCTGAACTGTCTTCTCAGCGCCCACGCACGCTGAGGCTTCACCAGGCTTCTGTACCCACTGTGCGCTCCAGGTACGTTGGATTCCGCGTCGGCGATAATCGGCGCTGAGAACGTAAAAACCTCTCCGTTTGAAGAGAGAGCTGCAAACATGTCGTCGCAGCAAGCAAGTTTGGAGATGGCGGGCGCACGGACAGCCTGAGGCGGTCGGTAGACGGTCAAAATATCCGAGGGGAACGCATGTGTGGGGAAACTGTAAATCCAAATGAGCACTCTGACATGAGACTAGCGACACGTTCCCATACTTGATCTTTGACACGCCGCCGTTCCACGCACAAATCACATCTCCAGTCATGAAGAGACATATCATGGCAATTTCCTAGCGATGTTGTCAGACTAGGTGACCATTGTACTTGATCAAGGCACTGACCGACATTGATATATCACGGACTGGCTGCGTGATGACGGACGCCTTGCGAGGAAGCACCTGAACGGGACTCGCCGTCTTGCTATATCCTAAGGGGCGCTCGTATATGCATTCTCGAGTTCCACAGACACAACTCACCCAATTGCCCCCCATTGGTGCCCCACGTCCACACCTCTGTATCCGACCAACATGTGCTGGCAGTCTTGCACGCAGCGATGCCTTTGACGAACTCTCTTTTCAAATGGCTAATCTTGCGCGGTGTCGTTTGAATGGACCCGTCCGCTGAACCACCTTGGCCTGATTCGACGACATATCCCAGCTGAGCGAACCGGTTCAGTCCCCAGCTGATAACTTCGCCCGCGCTCGTCAAGGCGAGCGTGTGGTCCTGACCGAGAGCGATCGATACCACGGAATGCGAGGACAGGATCAATGGCGTCGGCGTATAAAGCGTGTGCGAGTAAGGACCAAGGCTAGAAAGTCGATCAAGACACAATAGCGGCGCATCGAAACATGGACACACCGTCCACCACTACCAAAGCCGCACAGACGGACATTGTCGCGCGGCTCGTCCGTAACGATCACTGCAACGGTATTACTAGAAATTCTGAAGCAAACGATGACACGACGCACCCGTGTGCAACTTGGACATGGTCACGTCCCGCACTTTGACCGGCCTGAATCGCTCCTCCAACGTACGACTGGCAGGAACGGCGTCCTTTTTGTGAACGACGACGTGGTCGGGGTGAATCCGATCGTTGCTATCACCAAGACCGAGAGCGGCATTTCTGTCCCAGCGTAGTTCAGCTCTCTGAATCCTCTTACACGACGAGAAAAAAAACGCACCTATTAGCCCCCCATGTCAACAACTCGGCATACCCGTCCTGCAACGCCGTCGGATTCGCACTCTGCACGGTCGAGTTATACAAATCAAACGCCGTATATCCCTCCAGGTCCTTGATGTTGGTGTCCGTGTCCGCACGTTTGAGCAACATGATCCTATCACCCAAGTTCAGCCAAACCCAGAAAAAACGACGCGCGACTCACGCAGCTTCGATGTTCCCTGCATACATCGCTCGGTGGAGCGCCGTCCAGTGGTTCTCCCTATCCAGCAGACTGACGTTGACAGACGGATGCGCCAACAACATGCGCGCATACTCGAGGCTGGCCGGCTCTGTCGACGCGCAAGCGAGATGGAGCACCGTGCGACCGAGCTGGTCAAACGCGTTCACCTCGAGAGCCGAGGCAATGTTCTTGCGCGTCCACGACGACTTGCCGGCGCTCGTGCTCTGAATCTGGCCGCTGGACTGCGTATTCCCCCCCGAGCGGTCTCTGTCAAGGAGCCGCTGAAAGGCCTGTTGGTTACGGAGGGCAAAGTAGACATGGAGGAGGGTCATGCAGCACTCAAAGTCGAGTCGGACGGTGGTCTGCTACGGAGGCGGTTGACTCCGATGCGGACCGCAGTGTGTCCAACTGTGCGTTGCGTCGGTGCCAAACGATGGACACCGAGAACTGTGTTCGCTGGTGGTGGTTAGGGTAAAACGTCGATGAGTCGTTATCTGACCCGCCCAAGTCCGGTCGCACGTGCGCGGCCCCCCATCCCAGCTCGTTCCGTGACTCGATACATTGGTAGCAGATCGTTTACTTTCGGGTATGCTTCTACACACTTTCTATCCATCCATCAACGTCTGCGCAGCCTTTCTCGCGTTGGCCTTTAAACCCTCCACTTGAAGCTCAAGATTGCGAATTTTTTGTCTCGCGTCGCGCAGCTCTTCATTCAGGCGATCGACTTCTTCTTCTAGCGCAGTATTTCCCTACCGATAGTCAGCGTCGAAACAGCCATCCACGTTTGACAACGACGCACGTTGCCTCCGGCAGGAGAGTCGACTACAAGCGGAGAACCCACAGCAAACGAATCAGCACGCACGGGGGCCACCGTACCTGACCTTGACACCGCAGGCGCAAACGCTGGCTCAGGCACGGGTGCTGGTGGGGGCACTGCTGCTGGCGCCGGGGGCGGAATGGAAAGTGCAACCGGAGCGGGTGGTGGGTCATTCCTGGCAAAAACGGTGCCGTTTTCGAGGCTAACAAGGCTTAACGGGGCAGTCTTCCCTGCAAAAAACTCGGCAGCAGACAAGGAAGACTCTGCAGACGGTGCAGGAGGGTAAATGTCTGATTGGAAGGAATCGGCCTGTAAAAAAACTGAATGGAGAAAATCGGGAAACTGTAATGGTACTCACCCGACGAGGGACAATGAATGCGATCGGCTCTACACCATTGCTCGTGACCTTGAATGCTCTCGCAATTTCGCATTCGGAGACTTCCAGCGCACGACGAGGAAGGAAGCACATGCCACGCTGTGGGTTCGCCGTCGAGTGCTCCGCGAGAGAGTACAACGAGTCGGACTCGTACTCATAATACCGAATATTTCCATCTCTTTCAAACACTAAATCAGATGATAAATCCGACATGTTCAACAAGAGACGAACCCTTTGCCAGCTGTCGTAAAGGCGATCAGGGACGCAGGAAACTCCAAGAAGAAGTAGACATACCAAGGAATAGAATGCCATTGTCGCTCCAGAATGGCATGATGACTCCGGCACTTTGATCAATGGAGATTGTCTTGACATTTTCGAGGCCCCCGGTTTCCCATATGCTGACCTGCCTGTCGCTCATCTTGCTGAAACCAGTTGTCGCGATGCGATTGTTGTCGCCCATCCAGACCACTCTGGTACCCTTGATGCCACCGTGACCTTCTGTGACGCGAACAGGATCACCACCGGTGCGGGGATCGAAGAGACGAAGCTTTTTGTCTCGGCAAGTAGTGGCGAGAATGGTACCGGTCCCATTAAAGGTGAGTGACTGGATTGTATCCGCGTGGCCGTTCAAAGTGGAGCGGGCACGGGTCGGGTCAGCAAGATCCCAGAGCTTTACGAGGTGATCGCCGGAGGCAGTTGCGAGCACGTTGGCGGCGGTAGGATGCCAGAGGACCTGACCGACCTTTTTCGGACTGACATCAACCCTCGCGACAGGATCAAAGTCGGTAGGTTCCCATCCGTCCAATGACCAGCCATCAAAGATGCCATCGGGGACTTTCCAGAGAAGACAAGTGCCGTCTTCGGAGGCAGAAGCGACGAGGGTGTCGTTGGCAGGGGACCAAGCGGTATCGAGTACGGCCGCGGTATGAGTGCGTGCGAGGGGGATGATATCGGGCAACTTGGCGGGTATATCATGCGTGCTCGCGCCAAATGGAGATGGAAGAGGGAGAATGGCAAAGGCGCCACCACCGGACGCGGACCAGTTGATGCTGATGTAGCGCTACGCCTGGATGAGACAATATCGGAGCGATGAGTTCTGACGCACTGCGGATGCGGCGACGAGGTTGGTGTCCCATGCGCTCGAAGATATCTTGACGTTATCGTACGAGTGTTCCTTCTTGGCTGCCTGGCCAAATACGTGCCTGATGAAGAGATTAATGCTAATGTTTGAGCGTTTGACGACACGCACCGGTACTTTGAGGCGCGTACGAATCTCGACATGGTTGTTAGAAGGAGACTGGTGGAGATGGCAACGCCACCGTGTCGCTGTGGCGGTGACCAGCCATCAACCAGATTAGGTCGCCGCCCTACAACATGTTTGGATATTCATGTCGACAGTCTTTTGCTGCTACTATGGGCGCCGCAGGGTTCCTGGATGCGTGAGCGAGTCGACTTTGAGGATCAGGATCAAACGATCCCGATTTCTCCGCCACCACAAGAGGACTCCGGTGTTCTCAAGTAAGCTAGGCCACCATTGGCTTCCTTATAGCACGTCTAGGCGAGACTCTGATCCCGCGTTGCATGGTATCGAACTGTATTCAATTGGTGCTGCATGCAAACGTCCGGCAGGTCCCGAGCGCCTAAATCCGACCTTGTTCTGTGCACTTTCATCTGGTCACGGGATGATGATTCCACAGTAGGCTGTTGATATTCTACAAATTCCATTTGAATGCACCATGTGGATATTCATAGCATTGTTACCGCTCGCACAAAAAGCGACAGGCATACCAGAACTACAATATCCGCTAGCTCTGATAGATCCGATCACATTCGCGCGTGTGTTTGCACGGCAAAGTCGTCCCGCTCCTGCGCCACATTTAGCAATTTATATCGGTTTGACTCTGACTACGATGATCCGCCGTCGAGTCCGAAGTCAAGGCAAGCTCGACAGCACCAGAGGAACACCTACGCGCATACCTTGCTGCAGGTCGATAGCGCGCGTTTTCATATTTTTCGATAAAGTCGATACCATGCAACCGGAGGTTCCAAACGGGGGAACAGTGTATCTTCACCCGTACGTTAAAGTGTTCACCTCAATCCTTAACGCTTGATCATAGCGTCTAGGAACACTCTGAACTATTCTGGAAACAATACTAGGCACAACAGTTCGATATCTATAGCGATGCATTGTTGAATCTATTGATTGTAGTGACCCGTTGACTGGTACAACATTTTCTGATGGTTACACAACTATGTGTGCAATCAGCAAGTTCCGACTCTTACATGGGATTGATCCGTTCACACCGATGGGTTTATTGAAGGCATGCTTTCTGAACTTTTGGTTGTTGTTTTGCCAGTGTCACTCCCAGATTATATCTCAGAGGCGTCATCCACCAAGCTTCGATTACTCCTTCATGGCTTCCGGAGTCGCCTTGGATGAAGCTGCAATATTATCAACCGTACTCGAAGGTATTTTGTATGGTACGTCTTTCGTTGACCTTCGAAACGTTCGTCGGCCAAGCAAGTTCGATGCAGGATTTTCCTTGTTCATGTTCCTCGGAGCCATATGGGTGTTAGTACACGAAGAGGACAAAAATACAGCGAACAAAACAAGGATTTCAATGGCTGTTGTCTTCCTCGTTCTAAGCACAATCGTGAATTCGTTTCTCGATGCTCGCAACCCTTTCCTAACAGCCCTTTTCATCCCACCAAGCATATGATAGTCAACATCTTGCGTATTGACGAGGGTCTCATCTTGTACCGCAACACGTTTCCTGGCGGACCACTTGCATTCTTTGAAGACGTTTCTCAGAGTACATTTGTGATAAAGTATGCAGTTTACATCCTGCAAACGCTACTTGGAAATGGCATGGTGGTGGGTCGTGATTCCTATACGGATACTCTTTTCCTGATTCACAGCAAGATATTTCGCTGCTACGTTGCGTGGCAATCCCTCTGGGCCGCCGTTATCCCTTCAATATTGTGGTGGGGTGCAGTAGGTGAGACCGGGTGACGACGTGGAATTTGTCTCACCAGACGTGTACATTTCAGTGACCAGCATTGGCTCAGTTTATGGCATCTCTCAAGCGACTCTTGATGCCACGAACATCTTCGCTAAGCAAGCTGGCAGATGGATCACAGGATTTTACGCGTTGACGCTCGCGACCAACTTGCTGAGCTCCGGTAAGTCTACGCAATTCAGGCTGCGATTATTCTGTTCGACAGAACGTCAGGACTCCTTGCGTACCGTATCTGGATCGTAGAACGCAATGTCGCATCCATGCGTGCTTCGAAAAACGAAAGTACGATGCCAATTCTTTGCATCCTGATCGATTCTGCCGCATTGTACTCTGCGGCACTGTTCGCGGCACTGCTTTGCTTTGTCAATTCCAGCAACGGGCTGTATGTCGTGCTAGACATGGTGAATTTGAACCGTCGATCGCTTTCGGCCCTACGAGACTGACATGTCTCTTTTATAGATCATACCGATCATCTCTATCGTGTTTTACGTGGTGCTAATTCGCATCGCCTTCAGCCGAAATAATTTTCATTTTAGCTTGGTCAAGCGAAGCGCAAGTCGGTCAACGACCGCCGCCGAGCCCTCGACAACGGCGCACGCATATGGAATGCGGCCTGTGCAAGTGCACGTATCGCGTTACTCGAGGACCGATTCAACGTCGCCATACCTGCCCGGGAGCATCGAGTTTGACTGGAACGACCCGTTTGCAACGCTCAAAGTGG
This sequence comes from Solioccasus polychromus, assembly GCA_038090335.1. Classification (NCBI taxonomy): domain Eukaryota; kingdom Fungi; phylum Basidiomycota; class Agaricomycetes; order Boletales; family Boletaceae; genus Solioccasus; species Solioccasus polychromus. The sequence goes on along the minus strand of JBBPMM010000184.1, from coordinate 34,323 downwards.
AGAGGGACAGCGTTGCATATACTTTGTGATTGTTGTACTAAGTCGCTCCTGTAGTTTACTCCTTTGGATAATGCCACGTAAAATACGAATTCGTCCCTAGTTGCCAGTCGGTCCGGTCGTGCGATACATATTTTCTGCGTAAACGCAAGCCTCGCGCTCGGACAAATGTAGATTTAGCAACCGATGCTCGTAACGACCCACTAGCGGAGCGCTGATGTCCCCTCTGAACGTAGAAAATAAACAGTGGCACATGAATTCGCGGAGAAAAAATAAATATACCGACAGTCATTCATCTAAAGACAGGTCTTGCTCAACCCTCCGTCATCAACTAAGCTCCACGTTGGTTGACTCTGCACACAGTCTCCTAATTTCTGCTCCCGGTAACCGAGGATCGAAAACCAGCTCAAAGGGCATGGCGTGCATGTTCGCAGTGTCTGAGAAGGCGAACGAGTCGATTGGCATAGCGGGATTTTCGGATATGCGGAACGCCCACAGGATGAACGCCGTGTTGACGAAAACAGACCTGTTTGCGACGTGCAGCCCAGGACAAATTCTGGACGTAGAAATGTTAAGGGATCAAGGGGCGTGAAAACCGACGTAATCTTACCTACGACCAAAGCCAAATGTGCAAAAACGCAAGTCATCCCGCACTTTTCCTTCTGCAGTTAGCCAGCGCTCGGGATCAAACTTTTCGGGATTCGGGAAGACTTCCGGGTCGTTGGCGATTGCCCTGGCAATAAAGTTACGTCTTCACATGAACAAAACTTTTTCGAACCTACCAATGGTTACCAATGACCGTTGCTCCCTTGGGGATCAGGTAATTCTCCCATATGATATCCTTAGTTGCACGATGTGCAAATCCTAAGCCATGCATCAGACTATCCAAACAAAATGCCTTTCTGGGTGAAGTACCTCCAATGCTCACAGGTCGCCATCTTAGGCTCTCCAACATAAACGCTGTCACTTGCGGGAGCATGTCCTGGTCATCGAAGGACGGCACTGCGACAATTTAAACAATACGGTTATCCAATGAAGTGAAGTGGCGCACAACTCTCCCGTCCAATAATGTTGTCTAGCTCCTTCTGCACCCTAGTCTGAGCCTCTGCATGCAAAGCAGCTGCCATCATTATTATCGTGATTGCCGAAGCAGTCTGGTAAAGTGAAAGTTTAGTTTGAGCGATGCAAGTGAATCGATTTCATCCTGACCGTGTCCGAACCTGCACCGAACATAGAACCAGCGACGTAAGCTATTTCGTTGTCTGCGATTCCGTACTCCGACTGATTCTCCAGTAAAAACTTGGCGAAACATGGTTTTGCATTTCCTTTTCCCTTGAAAATATCAGTCCCCGAGATAAATACAAAATGGATGCACAAGTGGATTCACCATCTGGTCCCGTACTAAACTCAGCTGCCCTTGAAAAAGAGCAAGTTCTTCTTTATGCCATTCTCTTAGTTGCGTGAGGTACCCAGGAACATATCTTAAAATAGGGTACGTGTCCACGAGATACGAACCAGGGCGTATCGCTTGACCGAAACGCGACAAACATCGATTTACTGCCACAACCTCAGGATCGCTGTAGGCAGTTGGCGTGGTTTTTCCGTAGGTAATAGACATGATCACGGATGCAGCATACCTAAGGTTACGTATTCGTCATACTTGGCTATATCGGAAGCCACAGGACATACCGTTTTGCGTGCATCTGGTGGTTTTTAGGGTCTTCGAGGATGTCAAGAAGCAAATTCTTTGCATGTCGGACTTGTACTGGCTCGTACGACTCTGCCATCTTCGGTTGCAACATCGCATGCAAGACTCTGCATGACAAAAGGGTTTTGAAATGACGTTTTTTTGTCGAGATCGACATCACTTACTTTCGAAGTCTGCGTAGTCGGTCCCCGGCCCCTGCTACGACGACTCTCATGCCTCCCGAAAGCGTCTCTGCAGCTGCGATAGAGCGAGGCCGGTCGGCAAGCGAAGCGCCTTCCTTTTCCATGATATCCATGGCCGCGCGATGACGACCAATAACAATAAACACACGGGTTCCCTGCCTCAGGGAGAACACGGGACCATACATTTCAGTCATTTTCGCGAACACAAAAGGCGCACTTGGATTGCCTGTCAGATGAGATGTCCAGTCAGTAACAAGAAGTATTTACCGTGATTTAGGGAGTTGGTTTCCGAAAAGCCAGTGTCCGCGCGGGCCAGGGGGAAGTGGCAGTCGGGTTCGAGCACGCAGGTACGTCGTAACATACCACAGTCCGCAGAGAAGCGCAGTGACGTAGATTAAGTGAAACATGATTGAGCATTTGCAGTACAGAGCTGGAGGAAGACTAGTCGGATGTGAATGTGGGATCCACTAGCATCGGGCGTTCTGTTGTACTATATAAATAGTCAGAGCGATATTCACCGGCGCAACTCACGCCCGGGACGAAAGGGGGTATGGCTAAGAGTAAGTGATTAGATAAGTAAACCCGAGATATTGTGACCAGAGCATTTGGTAACGCTCGTGCTCTGAAGTTCAACCTGCTGACGGATCGTTTGTGACACTTTTGAAAGCTGACTCAACTCAGGGTTCTCCGGAGGTCACCTAGAACGACTTCTGGACTCGGAATCTCGAGTAGAAGAAGGCTCCCTCACCTTGAATAAGTCGTACTATTAGTTCTGAAACAGAGTTAAAGATCTCATTCATGTAGTGAGTTGTAATCCAACCGTCGGTTTGTACGTCTTGCCGTATTCTCTCAAGTATAGCCAACATAAATCATCCTTGTGCATGTTTATCGTATGTTCGCAAACGGTCGGAACAATTCGATCCTGTCGTTCATCGCACTCAGAATGATCTCGTCTTCGCTCAATGAATGAAATACCTCCGCGTGTCGTGCCCTTTTCTTGTGCCTGCATATGAACGTACTTTCCGAATCACTATTAATATTAAAACTTATTCTTATTGTTTTCCTGCTAGAATTATCCAAAACTTCAGTCGTCCTCGAAGCTCTAGCACTCTGCGAAAAGGAAAGAGCCACAGATTCAAAAATAAATATGTCATCTGCGAACGCATGACACTCAAGCTGAAGGTATCCTGGTTTCGAGGCTTCCCGCGTGGAAATTATACCGAGTCACCCAACTATACCCTTCTCCATATTACCACAAGTATCAGGGAAGATATAAGGGGAAAATATATACTCCTTGGATAAAGCACACCGATTTCCTCTGCTTGTGGTAGACTAATGGGGTTTTCCTTAGGCGCATTCAACCGAGATAATCCGGCACATGATGACTTTGTACACATGGAATCCTGGTTACGGAAGACAGAAGTATGTCCATTTAGCCATCGTGTACATTTCGACTTCTTGTGTTTCAGTTTGATTCAGTCCCCGAAAAGCTCGGCTCGTGCTGTCTTGTTCGAAAATAAGTGGACGAATACCTTCACGAATGGAGGAATTATCTCAGTTTTGGTGCTGGTGAAGTGGTAACGAGAGGAATCAGAGATCTTTTAGAGCTACCCCGAGGCTGACAACTTAACCGCGCGTACAGCATCTCGTTCGCCGTAGACTCGGATGTTCTTGCAGAAGATTTCTTCGTGAAGGAGAGTCGATTCACATTGGCATGAGTATAAGAAATAACTTGTTACATGCAGAGGACTGGCGAATATAATATGCATTATCTTTCCTTTGTTTATTTCATGCCGCGGCCGCCGAAATTTACCCATCTAGAGTGAGTACTTCCGACACCAGATGTCGAAATTCCAATACAGTCTGAGTAACATCACAAACAGCCAGAAGCCTGGCATGTTTCTTCTTCATCAGAAGTTCGATATAGATGGCGCGTGCTGCCATCAAAAACCAATTCATCTTTCCTGAAAACCAATGTAACTAAAGTCGCAGTATGGCCACAATTCTGAACCCTGAGCGAACCAGATCAGTAAGAAGCAGCCGATAAGAAGTGTTATGCTGGATGGACTCAACACTGCTATTGATCAATGACGGAGGGTTGTCGAAACGAACGTCGAAGAACCAGTGTTGTCATTTTAATTCTTCCAGCTTATCAACCAGTATTCATGACTTTAGGCGTTGTATTAGGTGCTTCACCGTCACCCCATTTATTAATTCATACCGGCATGTTCTTCGTATATAAGCAATCGCCTTTTCCTGATCCCATTCACCCTACTTGTAGTAGGTTGGAACCGTAGTGTTTGCCTCTATCGTAACGTCAGTCCAAACAAGTGTGCAATCCTTGCTGACACCATTCAGTGGCTGCCGTGCAGCATTTGAGTTTTTAGTTGTGTTTATTGTTCTACAGGTCATATCTGTTTTATTTTTCATATGCAGAGCTAGAATTACATCCACCTCGTGCCCTCAGTTTACCAGTACACCTTGTTCGATACTGATCGCGCTAAGAATGTGCTGGTCAAACACCGATGACTGGCGGAGCAACAAATTGCCGCTTGTTCTGTATTCAGCCTTCTTGTTCGTACCTCTGAGTCTCAACATATGGTGTAAAGCGACTCATTCCCATCACTATGCCAAAAGTTGGGCCCGGTGTGAACCCCGGTGCTTCGTAGCATATGGGGTGTGCGAACGAATGCGTGCTTGCATGGTTGTTAACTGAGTGGGAAGCGGGCTGGTGCCACTGAGTCGGTGGTGCTGTTGTGCTTCATATTCATTTTGCTCATTTTTTTTCCACCATGATAATCAAAAGAAGAGGGTCGCTGATTGATCCATTGAATTCGTGTCCATTGATATCAACCTACATACAAGTTATACCCTGCGAAGATTCAGACTCTGGGTGGTCTAAATGGACTCAGCCGCCGCCCTTGGAATGGACGGCCAAGTTGTCCTCGGGCATGCGTACTACAGCCTGCGCTACACGCCCAATAAGTCTTGGTTGGTCAACTTCACGACTCGGATCCAGGGTATCACGCGCCGGTCGTCGTGAGAGATCTGTAACAGTCCGAGTCGGCGGACAGCAAGTTTGCCCTTCGAGACCATATATGATTGACGACGTGGCAGGAGCAAACTCCTGACCGTTCTCGCTGCAACCACGGCTCAAATCAATGATCTGGATCCTGCCACTTGTCATCAACGTGGCACACCATAAATGTCATTTTATCTGTGAAAAGTACGTGCATGCAATTGTTTATTCCGAGTTTCCCACTCATGCGCCCTTCTGACCTGATCATTACAGGGTTCCTGCTTGGCGCTCTGTGGCCTTACCATCAATGGACCACCCTTCAGAGAAGGCTACGATTGATCAAGTAAGTGATATTTGATCGCTCCACGAATCATCCACACGCAATAAATGTAAGCAATCATGCAGGATATCGCAGTGTTATCAGGAAAACTAGTATCTGGCCGTCCCTGTTCGGCTTGAGCCCCAAAAAGATGGTGACGTGGAAGGAGAAATACGCCCGTATGTACACCTGAAATGAATGTTTGAGGCTTTCAGTAACGTTATTCTAAAATAGCATTCGTAAAATTCAGGTGGGATATTATTTCGGCAGTTTCATGGCTTCCTCAACCAGCGGTAGCTTTTTTTGTAGCGGACCCGGCCGCAGCAAAAGTAAGTAATGTACACTCTCGAACACAGCCTATCAATTTTTTTTGCGGGTGATAGGAAATATCACTCCGAGGATGGATTTTCCCAAAGCATACGGAGGAATACAAAGTATTTGAAACGTTTGGGATGAGTCTAGTTTGTGCAGAAGGCGACGTCTGGAAACGGCACAGGAAGATTTGCTCCCCGGCGTTTTCTGAGGTTTGTGCGGCGGATTATATTCCCATAAGGATCCCATCCTCCATATTTTCAGAAAACGAACATATTCGTCCGGGATGAGACATGTCGCATCTTGTTCAACATATTTTCAGATTGGGGTGATCAATTTGACTGCAACGACGTTGTTATATTCACGCGCACAGTGAGCCATCAAACCGTACCGTACTGGTGATTGAGACTAACCCTGTGACCTCCAGTTCGCGTTAAAGGTGATCAGCATTACGGGGTTTGGAGTTCATCACGACGCTGTTCCTGGTGCTGGACATCAAATGACCTTTTGGGAAGCCATCTTCACTGTATCACACGATGGATTCCTAAAACCGCTTATTCCGGAATGGGCAATGGGTCTTACACCAAGGCTCAGGAGGACAAAAGTAGCATTTGATGAACTATGGGCGTACATGGATCAACTCGTCGAAGGCTATCATACGGACAGTGCGCGCTCGAAAGAAAGGGTCGATTTTTTTAGTGCACGACTCCGTGCCAACCAAACAGACGATGGAAGCACTGAACACCTCAGAAAGGATGAGCTCTTCGGTACGTTTTATTGGAGACTTCTGTCAAAAAAGTTGTCTGACCCTTTACAGGTAATATCTTCCTTGGGTTCTTCGCAGGCCACGAAACCACAGCTGTTACGCTGGCATTTATCCTTATTTTGTTAGCACGTCATCCTGAGGAGCAGGAGCGCCTATACCGACATGTATCATCCATTTTACTTAAATGCCCAACGCTAGTTTGTATTCATTTATCCTCAGTGCGAAGCTAATTGAACTCCCGAACAGGGGTATTCTGACGCATATCGCTTCACTCGTACTGTCGCGTGCGTCCAAGGACAGCATTGGTTCTATCTTATACTAAACGGTGTGATAACTGCGCAGGGTAATTAACGAGACGCTCCAGATGTACCCACTCGTTACAGGCCTCCCCAAGTACTGCGCAAAGACTACGACGCTGTCGTGCGCCGCGGCCACTAGCAGTGGAGACCGAATGTCTGTCCCCATTCCCCAAGGTTCAACTATGATAATCAACGTACCGGGATTGCACCACAACGGTAAGCCCGCTAATGTGCCAATCACATACGACGGCTTACAAGCATAAATAGAAAAGTATTGGAAGAATCCAACCAAGTGGATACCAGATCAATACATGATGGAATGGATGCAGACGCATTTACTCCATTCTCCCTCGGACCTAGAGCCTGCTTAGGAAGAAAGTATGTCAGCCCCTGGTCCTCCGTGTTGGGCGCTCACCGCCCTACGTCAGATTTTTCGAAGCGGAGGCAACTGCTATGATTAACATGCTTGTGGTACACTACGAAATTGAACTCGTACCTGGACTATTGGCATCTAGTGAGATCGAGTTGAATTCTGCACTGAGCCTTGGGTACGTTTACTTGGTTGTCAGTATGCTGGCACTGAGTTAGCTGTCAGACCAAAGGGTATACCTCTGGTATTCCGCAGAAGGCGCCCAGTGTCGGCAGCACGAGGAATATAGCTATGTCAATGTTTTGGGACTACAAAGGATATTTTTGAGATCTAACGGAATCATGTAATAGTGTACCTGATAATGCCAAGGCGGACCTTCGGCTAAGACAGACGACTAGTCACTTGCCGTGCCGCAAAAATGTGACGGTAAGCTTCGCCTGCGATCGTACCGTTCCGCTGGGAAGTCCGTACAGCTCGGATTTCTTGTGATCACGTTATATATGAGCACCCACAAAAGAGAGGCTATCATTTACTGATAGTCACTGAGGTACCGAGGCTGAGAAATTCGATTGCACATAACAAATGTACTTGCACGACTTGCGGGATCGCCATTGCTGTATGTGCCCCTCTCGCTTGCACTGTCAAGTTAGGTTCAAGTTTAGATTTTCAGGTATGTGGCACTGGCAACCTGACGAAAGCGAGCCTGGGGTCCACGCGAGTCTTCCCAAAGAAGATCCGGATGTGTCTGCGGCACTTCTGAATCGGGTCATCACATATCCACAAAAGAAGGTCGGCTAGTATCGAAGAACGATTTAGAGACACTATAACTGGTACTCACAAGGCGTAATCGTGAGTCGACGGATTGTTACTCGCTCCGGAGGAGTACCGCGCAAAACGAGCTGTCTTCTCGAAGTAGAAGTAGTACGGCACCAGGTTTCTGTTTTCCCGCCCGCCCTTGTCGCTCCCCAAATCGCAAGCTAAAAAAACTTGTTTCTGCGCCGATCGTAAGCCGTTACTAAGTGAACTTGAAAAATGTCGGAAGGGAAGAAAGAGCAACTTGAAGTCCAATGGTTCATGACCCTTCAGGGAAAGAATAGCGTCATTTCAATCTGTCAATTAGAGCAACCGCCGGTGCGCGTAACGCATGCGGCGTAAGCGTACCCACACGATGCATTCGGAAGCCCACGTGATTTGCCGGCAAGCTGACTTTGTTCGAGAATACTTCGCCAGTTTTACTACTTCAGCGCTAAGGTGGGCCAGTGCCAATAAGGCTCGATTTCTTTGGGCCTTCAAAGATGCAGTCGCCTCGGTGGCTAAAATATGCACCAAAGAAGTTTCGCAACGGAAGCTCATAAGGGACTGTTCCGGGCCGGATATTCTTCCAATGGTCGTGCCTACAGACCAAGTTTAAGTTGGGCCACTGCCCAGACCACTTACATACACGTTCCCTCGTGTCAGACGAGTGTGTAAATTTACTGGAGGGTCCTTTTGACAGGGTCGCTAGCTGCCGCGGGAGGAACCGTGCCAATTTTGACAAGGTCGGAATCTCTTTCGCTACCCTTAATCCTACTATCGTCTTTCCTTCTATCTTCTGTGCGATCGGCGGCGACCTCCCATGCCCGCGTTTAGCGGTGACCCAGCGTTCACGGTCGTACTCTCCACATGTAAGTTCGTTATTCCGTCCTCAGTTATCACGCACGTCGACCATCAAGTGAACAGCGATATCACTGGTTATCATGATCATAGACTTCGTATGGTTGATACATGATGAAGTGAAGTGTATCTGGCCGTATGTCCATCTTTCGTCAAACCTCACGTTTTGATCAAAGGTATAATGGTTTCAGGAAGATTCATTTTTCGTGGTATGCTCGTGGTTATATGCTTTCAAGGTATCTTGGGCTGGCTAGCCAGATGTGAGTTGAATCTTCAAGACAAATTTTTCACTACGTGCGAACATTCTCAGATTCAACGTGTATTTCACTTTTCGGATGTACTGCGGAATTCGCACCTCGAGTACTTGGTGCAGCGTCTGGTTTGCATACCAGGCGATTGTTGTTCAGTTTCTTCTCACGTTCGCTGAAGGACTTCTTATACATCGCAGTGAGTACTCGGGGATGGCATATATCCACGAAAGTGGCGATGACTTATGGATATGCAGCCTATGCTCTCTTCATGCGGAGTCGGACCATCCTGGTTACATTAATTATGTTCGCTGTTGTCCAACTTGGATCGATGGCGGCTAGCGTAGTTTTCACCCTACCCAACGTCAACCATACAGAGACGTGCATCATCCTTGGGACCAAGCCTAGCAACGCTTTTTTTAGGTGAGCTTGTGTTTTCCCCTGGGTAGCCACAATGTTCATGACAAACATGGTTGATTCTGAACAGTACGGGAACGATGGCGACGCACCTTGCAATTTTGATTATGACTTCTTGGAAGTTCTCCAGCCTTTCCAGTTTGTCCCCTAGATGGGCCCGAAGTTTCGGGCGAGTGATGATGCGAGATTCTGCGCTGGCTATAATAGCAATATCAAGTAAGAAACTGCTCTGTTACCATCATCTCGAAGCTGAAACCGTCAGTCGTGATGTTGTTCATGACACTCTGTGCCTTAGGCGTCATGCAACCGAGCATCGCCGGCAACGTCGTCTACTAGTGCGTACTTACTTGCATCATGCATCATTTCGTCCTATTTACGTCGGATATGCAGTTGGTTGGTTTGCGTTCTTTGGGTCTCTGTAGGTCATTTCACTGGCTTGCAGCAACACTTTGGTTTTGAAAAGGAAAAACGAATAGATTGGCCGGATTATCATCAACCACGAGAAGCTACCCCGCGAAGAGAGAGATCCAGACGGGAGCTCCTGGAGAAACGCGGTTCAGCTCACCACGATAATTGAGCTAGGTGATGTCAGTGAAGTTTATCCGGAACCGGAAGACTACGTCCCCTCGCCTACCGAGGTGGCTTCCAGCGATTGGTCTATAGGCATGAAAAGCCCTGACCGCTCATCTGTCTCTCTCAATCAGGCGGTTCGGCTCAGATAGAGTTATAGGCATTTCCGTGTTGGCCCGGGGACCGGGCCACAGTGGCTACTTACCTCGACATACCAAGTTGTCATGTGCTTGTATCAGTATGGGTTAGCACCACGCACCTTTGTCAACGTGTAGCATACTTCCCGATAGTCTAATACGCATTCCTTTTTCTACTAACGTCGTCAGGACAAGGGCTGCTCAAGCTTCTTTCTTGCGCAGTGGTCAGTCACCCGCACATTTCGCAGTATACGTTATGCTATGTTCTTGAAGCCGATCAAGGAGGGGCTAAGACCCCGACCGTTTCTTCGGGCGACTCTCCACAACGGAGTTCAGCCTTCACGGCAAATCGTGAAGAACTGTTTGGAGCTCCAACTCGCCGGATGTGCTTGCATACGTGATTCTTCTGCTAGATTGTGCTCCAAGGACAAGTGGATGCAGCGAACCCTTGCAGTTGTCTGGCTCAGTTTACGAGGTAGGCGTGTATTCGGTGGCGCCGCCGAACTCAACGCATCTACCAGCTACGTATGACGACATGGAAAGAATTTTCCAAACCCCGTTCTCGTCGCTACTGCCGGTTATAGATGATCATACCCAACCAATGATACGGTAATCACGGGCCAACAAAGAAGGTACCCATACGATCATTGATGCGATTCATTCCTTCTTCCTCTGCCCCGATGATGCTTCGCCTGCCAGCCACGTGCTACCGAAGCACTCTAGAACCGTGCAGTTCCATTGATCACCGACTTAAAAACTGTTACCCATATGCATTGTCCGGGTTGACCATGACCTCGAATACGACCTCGAGCGATCGTGCCTCGCTTACATTCCGCGTTTCTGGCTCGAAAGGGAATGGCGAGACGAACGAAGTCTCTGCAGAATCGACGCTGTCAGGCAGGAAAGACGCCAAATTCTGACTAACCTTTGCATCGATGTGTCTCTGCCTTTTCCTCTCCTCCCTCGAGCTCTTTTCTGTCTCCACGGCCCTCCCCACCATCGCACACGATCTCCGACTTGCCCGGTTCATTTGGGTGGGCTCCACGTAAACAGTACAAATGTGCTTATTGCGGGCCGAACTTTGCAAGGTTTGGGCAGAGGCGGGATTCAATCGATTACGAGCAATATGCTGGCGAATGTGGCGCCACCCCAAGAGCGTGGCGTGTGTGCTCGTTGTTTGTGCTGCATGAGACGTTGTTGAATAGACATGCAAGACTGATACTAACCTTTCGCATAGCACGTGGTGTTTTGCTTCCTCGACTAGTCTGTCGTCGGGGGCAGCCTGGCTGCCCGTGGACAGTGGCGTTGGCTCTTCTGTACGTATGACATGTCGGTGCTCGTAACTCGAGGACTTTGATGGCGAATAGACCTCAACCACGTCGCTCTGCTTCGGTCTCCGTCATCCTCTTTTTGGATCTACCTACGCCCTCTGGAAATTGTCGCGACAAGCTGATACGAATGGACTGGACGTAGATCCGATCTTGTGCCGCTGTGAATTCAAGATTACCCGCCGTTGATAGAGGCAACACCCTCATTGTTCTGAACACCGTCGTGTACACGATCGGGTTGACATGGGCCGGCTCGGTCGCGCAGTGGGGTTCTGCCATGGTGCTTGTCCCGTTCGTACTTGGTCTCCTCGGTCCGGTTGTCTTTGTCATCTACGAGGCTATCATCGCAGCACATCCACTCGTACGTGGCTCCAAGTATAGCGGAGTTCTGACCGATCATGCTTGGTACCCATAGGTGCCACTAAACTCGATAGCCAACGCGACCAGCGTCAGTGGGTAAGTGACCTCTTCCTGGTGCCACTCACCGACTGTCACCTGTGTTCTTCTAGATACACCCAGACGTTCTGCATCGCCCTCAATACGCTTGGAGTCATTTGTGTTCACCCGCGACCTACTCCTGCCCCACTCACCCTTGCCCCCAGATTTTTACCCCATCTACTTTCAACCTCGCAAAGGACTCGCCGGTCGTATCCGACACGTACACCCTCGGAGTGTGCTCATTTGCGCTCGTCGCAGTCCTCGTCGGTCTGTCTGTGAAAGCGACAAGCCCACAGATGCGGGTTTCGTGGACGATCGTGCTCATTACCATGGGCTTATTATCCGCTCCGACGACTGGTGTGGTGGAAACGAGCATTGGAACGTCGGTGGGATACTTGGTGCTCCCTCGGTACCGGGTGCGTTTCCTGTCCTCCGTCCCGTCTCAGGGTATTGACGATTACACAATGCCCTTGTACGCAATGACCATGTACCTGATCCAAGCACCTCTGCCAGTCTCTCAAAACGTGCCCGCACTTGCATGGATGTCGTTCCTCCGCTCGTTTGCTGGCGTAAGCTTCACGATTCCATTCGATGCGCCTGGTCACGAGCTACGTTCTGCTTATTTAGGTCTGGGGCGTCACGATCGGAAGTACGGTATTCCAAAACGAGCTCTCCAAGACGCTCCCCGCGTCATTCACAGTGTCCGGGTCCATCCCAACGCTGTATGCACCGATTCCTGATCTCCGTCCGATGTCAGGATAGAAGTGCAGCACGCGTTTGCGCGCAGTTTGGTGGTACTGTAGCAAGTTTTGACGGTGGTATGTGCCGCCGTGGCCATGTCGTCGCTGTTGATGGCGAGGCTCTCGCTCGATCACATGCGCAATGTGGAGCGGATGGTCAAAAGAGACGGGGCCACCCCACAGATGCGTCAGACGAGAGACAGCGTGTAATATCAGCATTAGCGAAAATAACTCGTAGTCTTCTTGCGATCCTGAATTCCCCGTATTTGATAAGTAGAACAAGTCAATCCTGTATTGTCGACTTGCGTTCCACCCACGTGAGATATCGCGTTGGGAGCCATTCTGGCTGTATCCACTCGGTGTCCATCAACTCTGCCACGATCATCCGTGCCACTACCTCGGCACTAAAGAAGAAATGTGGGTCACGACGTCCAGTTCACAAAGCGGAACACGACTCACCATGCAAACGCGCGCGGCATACCATGCCCGGTATATCCAGCGGCGATGTACTGACCCGCGTACTGCTCGCCATCTAACCCTCTTGTCGCGGCCAGCTTGTCGACGGGTCCGACCTGTGAGGACGGTAGATCATGGGTAAACAATCCACAGCGAGACGATGAGTGCGTACAAACGGATCCCTCATCGCTGTATAGCCCATGATGCCCGTCTGTGCCACAACATGATCACGATGCAACGACACGGGCGACGGCGAAAGGCCACGTACCCACTCCATCTCGGGCTCTTTCTCGGGCTCAAACTTTCCTTCAAACACGGCGGGCAAGAATGCGCGGAGCGTGTGCCCGACCACGGGGTGACACGTCGCATCGTCGGCGAGGTTGGCTTCGAAATTCGGGCTTGCAGATTCGCGCGCACCGCCAAGGATGACAAGCGGGCGCTCGCCGGGAATCCTGACCGGCCTCGGGAACCAGTACTCGAAGCCCTGCCCAGGCTCGCACGCCCGTCAGCGTGACCTCACGTCGAGAGCGCAAGGGATGTTACTCACCTCGTTGGCGCGCCAGCTGGGGGTCTGAAGGTGCTCTGCGTCGACGGCGGCGCGCGTAGCGATGACCTGTCCACGCACAGGGACGATGCCGCGCGGGCCGGCGAGGAAGGGAAGGAGGTGGGACGCGTAGCCGTTCGTGGCATGGACGACACGTGAGCACGTGATCGTACCGCGAGGGGTCGTGATCGTGTACGTGCGTGTGGCGTCGGCGGACGACGGATGGATCGCTGTGACGGGTGTGTGGGTGTGCAGCGCGAGAGAAAACCGTGCACCGGTGCGCATTTGCGCGTGCTGGTAGAGCTTGGTGACGAGCTTAAGCGGCCAGACGTTGTACGCCGGGAACTTGACCGCCGGGTAATGCGCCCCATAGGTCTGGTTGGACTATCAGTTCGTTGGAGGCCAGAGAAATAATGATTAGTCTTACGGCTTGGACTTGTTCTTTGTTCAACTCGACGATGCCATCTGGAGACCACCCTGCATCGGCCGCCGCCTTGCGATCGCGGCGCGACTTATCGAGATCCTGGTCTGAAAGCAACAGATCGATGTGTCCGCCATCTACGAGGTCGACGTCGTCGGTCCAGCCATTGTCTCGTATGAGACGGACGAGCGAGGACGCGGTGTACGCTTCGAGAGCATACGACCGCTTGGCTTCCTCGGGACCATACTCGGCCATGCGGGCGTAGAATTCGTTGAAGGCAGCGGGTGTCAGGTGTCCGCCGTTGCGACCTAAATCTCAAGATAAATGCCGCGATCGATCCTCGAATCGTACTCACCGGTTGCCCCACCGCCTTGGAAGAGAGGTCAGCGCTCAACTTCGATGTCGACCGATGAGGGACATACAAAACTCTCTTGCTTCGAGAATAATGAGTTTGAGTTGGAGCGCGTCGTTGGTCGCGACCACTTCGGAGAGGTGGTGGGCGACGGCGACACCTGTCATGCCTGATCCGATAATGCACACGTCTGCATCGGTGACCAACGATCCCGTGCTGCCGTCGTTTGCCAGTGGATTTGCATCGGGCGAGGAGTGTAGCCAGAACGAACGCGTCGGATTCGGGGACGGCAGATCAGCAGGCTTGTCGTGGTCGATGGCGAAAATCTTTTGCTCGTTGATCCATTCGTTGAGCGACACGGGGAGAGTTGCCATGATGATGACAAGTAAATTATCAAGGATTCATAGATCGCAACATGTCTGCAAAAGAATCCGTCTGTGCCTTTTCTTCTCCGCGTTGCCGTGTCCACGTCCGCCGCTGTCCCCAGTTCTCCCAGAGATGCGTATACGCCCGAATGAGCGCGTCCACCGTATCTCGTCCTTCCACCTTCATCCCTCCGTACGCCACCCTTACCCACCCCTTGCTCGTCTTCACCTTGCCTCCAAATATCTCCCTTAGCACCTCCACCACACAGTACGCAAACCACCCGCTCTGCACCTCTGCCGACGCGCCAGGCGACAGCCCATGCTGCTCCACCACTGTCAGCAACGCCGCCAAATGTGCCACAGACGGCGCAAGCGACGCTTTCGGAAACCTGACCGTATGAATTGCCACCCAGCCAACGGGGACGTGTGCCGTCACCGCAGCCACCGTGCCGGCCGCCGACAACCTGACGCGATCGCAGCCCTGTGCGATACCCAGCGCACGCATCGTCGGAACCCCAAACCCATTCACTTCGTTTGACGAATCGAACAAGGTGTCGCGCTCGACGAGCACCGTAGCCTCCCTGCCAGATGGATGCCCGACATACACGAGCAGAAACTCACGGCGCGATCCCGAGGTAGCTTTGCAATGCACGATGCGATGCAGCCGACAGTCCCCGTTCTCTGCCAGATCCTTGACGGCCTTGGCCCACGTCTGCGTGGGCGCTGCGTATTCCTGGGTGGGGAAGAGGACTGCAGGGGCACCAAGACCGGGTTTACGTCGGCGCCTGTGCCAGCGGCTGAAGGTGGAGAAGAAGCCCATGACGAAACCGAGTGCTTCTAGACTTTTTCGAGGGCGGGCACGAGGTAAGCAAGTAGGTTATCGGTGCTACCCTGACTGGTGAAAAAGGGGACAGGGCAGTGTTCCGGGCTCCCTCATTTTCGGCCACCGCTGTTCCGATGATCGGATGTTGTAGTGTAAAAATATCATGGAGATAAATCTACCAGAGTTTCATACTTGATAGAAGAGTTCAGAGTCGACTTGGTGAACAGACGGATGGCTTAAAACTTCAAGCTTCAAGATTTCCCGCCGCATGTTGATCGGAGAACAAAAAAAAAAGTTGGGTTTGAACTGGTTTGAAAAACAATTGACAGATCCCTGTCTTGTGCTACTTTCTTCACCGTATGCTCGGAAAAAGAGTGCCATCTAGAATCCTCGCGGCGCCCCGTAACTCGTATTTGAATTGGGGCCAGAATAGGACCCAAATTCCCTATAACTTGAATTACGTATGTCCTTCGTCGGTTTCGTTCCCTATCCCACTAGGTGGTCTCAAAACTGCACCCTCATCGACCTTGGCAGGGCCACAGGCAGTACATGAAACAAGTCCCTGCCTCGAATCTAGACCTCGCAAGGTCCCCGTTCAAACAGGTTCGAAACCCATTTGGGGCAAACCTTGGCACATTGGCGCGTTTCAACGTCTCTTCTCGACCTGCGCCAAGTGTGTCGATCCATTCCATGTTTGTGTTCATGTTCGTGTCACGCTGTCCGACGGTAATGCTGTAAGAATGACACATACAATTGACCCGACGCGATCACCTTCCCGACAATCGGATGAGCGAGCCTGAAGTGAATGACCGTGTATGTATTAAGCAGTTTCCAAATCTTATAGGCTACAATTGTGCTCACCAATCCTTCCCCGGCGGTGAATGAACCTATACTACATCAAGGATAATGACGGCAACGATAATACAGCAGAATCGAGAGGAATATCCACACATAGAAACTACGATGGAACTCCCGGAGGTGGTGGTTCTGGATGCGGCGGTTGTCCATTTCCATGCGCATACGCGCGCTTGTCGTCCGGCGAGTGATCCGTTCTCCGTGAAGCACAATTACTCGCCTGACCATCCGATGATGAGAGTCTGTACATGTCACATACGGACATCCCATACGACCCCGCAGTCGAAGGCCCTGGGCTGTGTTGGCGATTGTTCCCACATCCACGCCCTTTGTAGAGCAGGCGTTCTCCAGACCACCGAACCTTGTCGTCTGGAGAGAACGTCGTTTGCGAGAACCGACTCATCTCGCACGTAGGGGAACTCCTACGCGTGCTCGGCATCGGCGTGCGTCGATCCGGTAACGGTGGTGGTGACGGTACGGAACGTGGTCTAGGCTCCTGTGTCGAACCCTCTTCGCCCGTCTCGATATGCGAAGTGAGCTGCAGCGTTGCCCTCCATGTAGAGCCCTCCTCTTGCTCGTTTTCGTCGCATGAGAATTTTTCGTGATTCACAACGACTCTACCGATCTGGCTTGGCGTTTAGTGCTGTGATTTTTGTCTGGCGTACCCAAAACGAATACGGAACCGACTTACAGATATCCAGAGGATGCAGACGAACCAGCTGTGCAGGTGAACAGTCAGACATGCCAACAGCGATCAGATATTCTACTCACTAATACGTAATGTTACCACTCATGCTCGGACGAATTACACCAAGAGAACAGAGGGTCATGAAAAACATTATGGCTGGCCGGCCATGAGCGTCACTGCTAGGAGCGTGTGTCATGAAACAAAGAAAATATTTCTTACCTGATATTGCACCTAACGAAAACCCTATATCTCTAAAGATGATCCGTCCAAAACCCTTGCGTGCCCATCTTGAGGGCAGTCGGAGGTACCTCCAGAAAGTCATGAAAAACGCAGCAATGCTTGTCGTCATTGTCGTCGTACTGCAGTCCCAAGGTGAGACTACTGGCACTAACAACCGGGAACGATATACCTGAAAAAAGCATTTCCAGGGCTGCTCTTCACCACTAGACACGTTACCGTGTGTTCGTTCGATGGAAACGACATGCTTGCGCTGACCCACATGGCGACTACTTGACTGACCGCAAACGCGAGCAAGATCAGTAAGATGGGTTTACTGCAAAGGAAGAGGGCGTAGACTGGGCTTTGCAGATGAGTAACATTCTCGCATATGATCGACAGAGCACGTACTGCGGTGCACGAGCAAACCCTCTACTGTAGCGAGGAGGAACTGGATGACGAGCGCTTGGTATGTGAACCAGAAGCGACATCCCATGGGGGAGGTAGGCACGCCGAGATACATTCGCACGGAGAAATAGACGTTAAATCTATCATGCATAAATCACGGGAGGTCATTCCGTGAAACGAGAGAACCGCACGTACATTTGACTGACCAATCCCACGTATCTGGCCAGCATGTATATCCGTGCGGACCAGGACGCGCCAAGTCGTCTGGATCGCTAATGTGTTCAGCAGTTCACGCGTTGCATGCCGAGGCGGGACTTACGACCATACGTGCTTAATTTCATCGCGCATAAGCCAAGCGAAATCGGCGATCATGACCGCCAACGATACAGCTTTATTCGGCAATTTGGTGAGAACGAGGTGCTCAGATTGCGATGCGTAAACGTGCTCACAGGCGGAGATGGTGACATTGAGTGCTGCAGCCTGGTCCCGAGGCTGGGACATGTCAAGTGGGCAATCCAGTGTTGAAGAGTTGAAAAAGGAGAGACTAGGGTAAGTAGCATGCACACGCGGGTTGCTGCACGAGGGAAACGACGAGACTGAAGTTCCGTCGAAAAGTCCCGTCGAGGGAGGCAGGTTGCTCCTGCGAACTAGGGACGAGGGAAGTCGTGAGGATGAGCAAACTTGTCCCAGGACCTGACATCACACACGCACATATATAGCTGTCGGTGGCAATTCCAGAACCCCCCCCCTGAAGCAAGCCGTCATTGCAATTGCAATTATAATGGCTGTTACTCCATTTGGGTTTGCCATTCACCGCCACGAACCAATGAGAACTCGTCCTCGAGCGGGTCTTTGTATGTATCGAGATCAGGTTTGGTCTGATCGACGTAATCCCGTGTCTCAGCCCTTGTTCTTTGTAAAACCCAAATGCTCCACTCCGCATTCCGCGCTCAGCTCGTCTTTCTACTCGATGCGGCCACCCATATCAACTCTGTGGGGTAGGTGCGATTCCTCGTGTAACCGAGTCCCATCATATTCAATCCGGTCCGATGCGCGACTCTACAACAGCTTAGTTATGTACTTAATAATTGCCACTGCTAAATGCACGAGATGCATTGCGATGACATGAGGTTACGGTACTTCAATGTAGCTCCACGCCACAAATTCATGGTGGAGATCATTGCTCAGACACTTCACCCGGTGGCCACAGAGTCCGCTGAACAATGACCGCAGTTGGCAACTTGGAACGCACCTTGGTGCAGGGAGAATGGGGAACAAGGGTCGCAGCAACAGAAAGGAGTTCGTATCGATCATTGGGGTTACGCGACATGGGATGGCTTGAATCCGCGTGGAACGGGAGAGAGCGTGGTAGTGCCACCATGCGATCTGCAACGGTCTGGAGCATCGAGAATTTTGAGGTCGTGTGCAACTCGGCGAGTCCCCTATTCAAGTATGATATATGAAGTTACGATGGCACGTCGTTCGGTCGATGAGAAAGGGAGTCATCAGAGATGAGACTTTTTTTTAATTGAGGCTTCCAATCCGCTCGGAGCGTGCTGCGAAGAATGACTCATACAAATATATATTTCGTCACAGCAGGCTAGCATGCTCTTGGTTCGTTACGAGGGAGGGTCATGTTTGCTAACGAGACAAGCCCAAGCGGTCTCCGAGGAGACCCACTTTCATCTGCGTGTGTCAAAAGACAAGAATGCAAAGCGAAGGGAATCCACTTACCACCTCGGATTTCTTCTGTTTTGACGCTCCCGAGCACGTTGTTCCTTAAGCGACCTGCTGAGCTTCTCCAGCTGCGCGGTGATGGTAGTGTCGCCTCCTTTCGAGGGCGTACAGCGAGTTTGGAAATCGATCAGGAACTCGTCCAGATGGGATTGCGCGGATTTGAGAGAAAGCGGGGATGACGCATTCGCTCGGATGCGCACAGGCGGACGCGCGAAATCTTCCATGACGATGGAAAAATAATGGGGGCATGACTGAGCGCTTTTGGGGTCAGGTGATCATTAAAATCTATTTATGGAAATGGCGCGACCTGGAGTGAATTATATTTCAACGCCTTACGCTCGACACCCAGCGTTCATTCGGCCGCGTCTACGTCTCCGTTTTTTTTTTTTGGTCCTTCTCTCCAACCATAACATGGCTATCGGAAAAATAGCTTCTATGCTGGGTTTGCTACTCACGCACCCCAGCGAATTCAGGACGCTTCTCCAATTTTACCTGTTCCACGAACAGAAACGCGACATCACCGCGCAGCAAGAGCACCCGACTTCGGGATGGGACAGACAAAGCATGCGTCGATGTTGGGAGTTCTTGGACATGACGAGCAGAAGTTTTGCCGCGGTCATCAAGGAGCTTGACGGTGACCTTGCACGGACAGTGCGTTTCCTAGCTCCAATACTGTACCATGGATCCTGACGCAGTTGCAAAACAGATTTGCATATATTACCTCGTCCTTCGTGGACTAGATACCATCGAGGATGACATGACCATACCTGACAGTGTCAAGCAACCTCTCCTACGGTCTTTCCATGAAAAGACCGTCACGCCTGGCTGGAACTTCACCGAAAGCGGCCCCAACGAAAAGGACCGACAGCTTCTAGTTGAATATGCCACCGTCGTTGAGGAAGTTAATCTCCTCAAATCGGAGTATGTTCTAATCATCGTGCATAAAGCCATTTTTGGTAACAATAAAGAAAACTAGGTACCGAGATGTCATTCTGGACGTATGTCAAAAGATGGAAGTTGGAATGGCGGATTATGCACACAAGGCTGCAACCACTGGTTCGATATTTCTCGCCACCGTTGCCGAATATGACTTGTATTGTCACTACGTTGCGGGCCTCGTGGGTGAGGGCCTCACTGCCATATGGGCAGCGTCTGGCAAAGAATTTCCATGGCTCTCCCAAGAACTCGGGCTCTCCAACTCGATGGGTCTTTTACTCCAGAAGACGAACATCATCCGTGACTATCGCGAAGATGCCGAAGAACGCCGCTTCTTTTGGCCAAGAGAGATTTGGGGCAAGTATGGCTTCAACGACTTGACGGAGCTGCACCGGGAACACGCTCTGGAACGCGCGACTTGGGCCCAGAGCGAGATGATTCTCGATGCGCTTCGTCACGCGTGCGATTCGTTAGATTACCTCAAGCTCCTCAAGAACCAGAGCGTATTCGTGTTTTGTGCTGTACCTGCCTGCATGGCCATGGCTACTCTCGCACTGTGTTTCATGAATGCAGAGATGTTCCAACGGAACGTCAAGATTAGAAAGGCAGAAGCTGCTCGGGTATGGCGTTTATATCTGATGTGAAACAAAGACCGATGTGCTTTAGTTGATCATGCGTTCCACGAACCCACGTGAAGTTGCGCTCATCTTCAGAGAATACGCGCGCAAGATACATCACAAGGCGAAGCCGCAGGATCCCAACTTCCTCCGTCTTTCCGTAATGTGTTGCAAGGTAACCCTCAAGCCACTTTGGTTCGCTAAAGGAATTCACGTATGATGTTCGTAGATCGAGGAGTGGTATGAGCAAAACTATCCTTCGTTTGTCATACTCGGACAACAAGGTGTTACATTCGATCCTGAAGACAAGCGGACGGCTGTGGTCAAGCTAGAAGAAAAGCGGCTATATGCAAAGAAGGGTGCTCGGCCACCGTCGTCCGATTTACTCCCCTGGGAACTAGCGACGTACGTTGGCGGTGCGTTTGGGCTAGTCATCCTCCTAAGCGCGGGCGTCATATACACCACTCTGAGGATGTACGGGTAGTCGCGTCGATGGCCCGTTTCTTTTTGCTTTCGGTTCTGTGGGTTACATATTTACGACATTCTTTCTCTAATATATACATGTTTTGGACTTGTTGCTATATAGCTGTATTGTGTCCGACCAAGACTCCGGGGATGAGACACGTGCCGACGCAAAACGGATTGACATGGGAGTTGCCTCAGATTCCTTGGTGGGCATTCGACAGACGAGTTGCACGGCCTTATTACCGCCCTGGAGAGTACGTCATCCATGCGCGTTTACTGCGCATCGAGGGCGACACCCATGCCTTGATTAACTATGGTGACCAAGTCAACATTACCTTATCTGACAATGAAATGTATAGGCTCCTCCCCGCCCGCCTTGCCTCATATATTACCAAAGCGGAAACCAAAACCTTTCCGCAACTGCCACACATACGTACGAGCAGTTTAACTCAGAGACTGACTCGCCGGAGGGGACACATGCTGTAAACGAGAATTGAACGGGGTCGATGGGGTTTTCCGACGGGGACTATCCAGACCTCGCAAACAAAGTGAAGATGAGGCACATGCGGTGTATCGCTCGAAAAAGGTTGAACCGCTCCAAGGGTTTCCGGCGGCCCATCGGAGCTTGGGGACCATAATCGACCCAGTAGGCCACTTCACAACGGGGCAACAGTGTTCCAACGAAAACCACCGTTGATAAGCAAGTGACGACTCGTACGAGCGCTGATGAAGGTGGCGGCACCGCCATCTGGATGTTATCGACGCTGTAGGTCCGAGGTGGGAGATTTGACGGTGATCGCTCGTTGCGTCTGACAAACGGGGTTTCGCCACCGAACACACAAGATAGCGAGTGCCCGGCAAAACATCGCCCGGTAACTAGATCCGTATGCTTGGCTTTCTATGATGCACATGCGGCGCTAAAAGGCTTTAGCGAGCACTATCCCCCCCAGGGCTCAGAGTTGTCCCAACGGAGGGCGACGGTTACTTATCAATGTCAACTTTGCGGCATCTTTTTCGCACGGGGATCTTGTCAAGGTCCACAGGACATGCTTGTATGCACCACACGGCGAACTTCAAAGTCGAAATACTGGCAACGTGATAAGAGGCCGACAATAATGAAACTCAAAGAAAGGCTAGGACGTACATACCGCGCGCCTATGCTCACTGGCACAGAGACTACAAGCGTTATCCGATCAAGAACCTCCAAAAGAAAGTTACCGGGTGAAGTGGAATGGAAGCGTGGAGTCCGATCGATAGGTGAAGGAACCTTGTCGCATATCGTTGGAAGATGGTGACGCCGTTCTTCCATTCACTACAATCGATGTCTTTGAAGGGCCAGTGCAAGGTCATCGCCCCTATCTAACCAGGGTAACGCACCAAATCCCCAAAAGTAATTTGAAAGTGATGCTATACGTTGTCTTCCTCCGGCACCGGTTGAGGGGACACAGCGCGGTTGCTGAGCGAACCTTGACGACTGTCGGTCGATACAATATTCCGTAGGGAAATCTAGCGAGAATCGGACGCACTGGGACCGTGTTCTACTCACCACGGGCTCAGTCCTGCGTTGCGACTCTACGCCGGCCCACCCGTGCCTGTCCAGGCCAAACCAGCGAGTCGATTCCGAATAACCTTCCTGCGGCTCGGCGGGTCTTGCGGAAGTACTTTTAGGTGTCGTCGGGACAGTCACCGAGGACCTGTTCAAAACAGACCGTTGCAGCCTGTCAATGGCATGGCTGTACATCAGTTGTAGAAGAAACAAAACTCGTGCTGACGGTTCCGTGCGATTATGATCAGATACAGTAGAGATAGATAATCGGTGTGAACTAGTATGTACATAGTGGGGAGCACCGCCCAAAGACCCAGATTAGTTTAATCTAGATGCATAAGAATGATGTATAAACTAGCAGCAATGATAGCGTGTCAACCTTGCAACATCTCAGCAATAAATACTTGCATGGCTCAGTACCAGTTCGAGGGATTAGAGAGGCTACTGTTGTATATCGGGCAAAGTTGCTTCCATGCATCTGACACATTTTTGAGATGATGAGTCCACAAGTAAGTTTTGAAACTCAGCTCACCATTCACAGGATCGGCCTCTGCAGTTCCGTTTGGATTCTCGGCGAACACGACCGCCATACCCCTAATAAACAGGTGTAAGTAACCACTCATAGTTTAGTCCGATTCTACTCACCTCTGTAGATGCCAATCGATATGGCTAATTTGGAAACCAAGTGTCAAAGACGTATCATAACAGTGAATGAGCGCCATACCAGTGAAGGAACCAAGGTCCAGAATTGTCAGTTACAAAACGGACAGTGACGTTGTCTGACGTGTTTCCAATGTTGACTGTATCACGTTGGACAGGGTCAACATAGTTGTAGTCTGTTGACCCAGCGCTCCTCACAACGTAAAAGGAATGCTGAATAGATTGAGTTTACGAAGAACGGGACAGGGTTGACGACTTACACCGTGGAGGTGGAACGGATGCTAACACGATTATCAGCAAAGAACTAGACAAGCGATGGTTTACATACCGGTGTCGGTAGGAACTCTGTTGGGAACGATACCTCAATGACCTGATTCGGTGGTAGCGTGTACACCGAGCTCTGGTTCGCTAGCGCAGCAATTCCACTTGCTCCACTGAGAATTTGCAAGAGCGTCGGCACATCTGGTGGAGTATAATTGTAACCATTTATGAAGTACTCGAGAGTGACATTGTTCATCGTGCCGACGAGATTAATAGAAACGTCGGCTCCTCCGGGGTATGGTAGACCTGGTACTACAGAGTCGTCGCGCGCATGAAGCCAAGTTTCGTTGAGCTGAACGACGTCAGTCGTTGTCCGGTTTATTGGGTCTCGTTCCGGCGCTCCTGCGTACCTAAGAATTGCAGAATTCAAGCCATCGGTGAAGTTCGACGGGTAGCTCCCAGGTAAAGCACGTATCCAGTAGTTGCTAACTGGTTGGTTCGCCTCCAGAACGAAGGAGTAGCGCTGTCCGACGTAAATTGGTATCGAGTTGACAACGGTAGGGACCACGGCTTTTCCGTCTGCTTCGATGATAGTAAAGTTGTGATTATCGATGGAAAAATAGATGTGTGGCTTGCATCCCATATTGATCAACCTGATGCGATATCTCTTTCCTTGCTCCACGCTGGTGACAGACAATGTTGTATTCGGTCCTCCAGGATAACGGCCCGCACCATTAATAAGGATTCCCGCTGGGTTATCTGAAGCAGCCACGTCATATGCATTCGTGTGGTACCTAAGATGTGTTAGATATTCAAGAAGATCGCGTGGAACATCTACTTGCCAATCGAGCAACGTGATAATTGTGGTTTCTACGAGAAAAATCAAACGATGTTCGAACACGAGTGCCTCAAAAACGCACCATCATCAACGTCATACATCCAGCTGTATGGATCGTCGGGATCATAGATAACAAGTGGACCACGGAGGCCATCACAGTACTGGAGGTTATAATGGGAGTGATACCAGAAAGTGCCAGTCTGCTTTGACACATTGAAGTGATAGAGGAAGGAATTTCCGGAAACAATGGGGCATTGCGTCACGAAAGCAGAGCCATCGAAGGCATTCGTATGGTTCTGAAAGATGCCATGCCAGTGCTGTACCAATTGTAAGTGTTAACCCCAGGCTCCACGACCCACGAGCTTACTACGGAGGTGCTAAGGTTCGTGGCCGGATCTGTAAGTTGGTTTTCGACGTTAATTTGCAGTGTGTCACTCTGGAGAGGGAATAAGCGAAAATATGTGTAAGCACGATGGGATGATTGTACCTTGTTTGCCGCAATGAGGGTTCCAGGAGTTTGACCATTAACGACAATGGCACTGAAGGTTGTTCGAGAGAACGATCAAAAAAGTCAATCAGGAACTCACCGTCTATTGAAACCATCTGGAGAAACATATGCATTGCTCAGTACGAGCCCCGTCTGAATCGTCGTAGCCCCAACATAAGAGAAAGAGACCAGTAGGCTCCAAGTTTTCAAGAGTGGATGCATACCCACTCAGAAGTCGACCGGGGGATTTTGGGTTGGAGGCTAGCATCCCTACACAACCCTTTAAAAGATGGCGCGCACTTCTAGCGAGTAGCGAACACAGCACCATTCTGATTGACACCTTTAGTTACGAAATCACAGCCAGTCGAGTCGTCTATCGTCATAGGCGGGTTAGCGCCGAAGTCGATGCCTGGATTTAGATATATCTTGGCTCGAAGTGCCATGACTTGAAGTCATTGGTGATCCCCGCTAAGTCTGAGATCCAGAACGATGGCGGCAGTGAGTTGCGAAGTTCGCCGCATCAAGTCCTTTTTGACAGTGTTTGCTGACCTCCCAATGCCCACTGTCAACTTGGGGGTAAGTCGCTTGCCGCGATCGGGTAACCAGCAGTGCTTGGCCGTTGTACCTATCTGACATTACATTGCCAAGACGCCCCGCATTTCATCCGTAAATAAAGTGGCATGTTCTTGGCTCGGGCTGATCGATGCATAACTGGAATAAGTAGTGTGGAGATATGGTGGAAATATTAATAATATACATGATTCGTCGAATCACCACTCTACGCTGTTGCGTTACCTACACGCAACATTCTTTTCTTGCTTGTGAGCTTTATCACAAGCAGCTCGTGAAGGGATGCGAATCATTTTTTACGCTTAGTCGCTAGTCCAAATTTTCAATAATGAACCTCATTGGCAGGCGACTCACGTCGGGACGTACCAGTTTCCGCCGTCGAGTTTGGCGCCTTTCGTTTCGATCCGGCTTTATTATCATTGATTAGTGATTCCGCCGTAACCCTCCTAGATACTTTGGTACTGGGGTTCGCGAGAGCAGCCATCTCCTTCGTGCATTTAGGACAAAACCATTCACCTTCGGGAACAGCCTGTAGCGGAGGGTCAAGGCAGCCAAGATGGTAAGGGTGGTCGCACTTGACAAAGGGAGAATTAAATGGGGTAAGCGAACATGTACAAAATGTTGCACCTTGTCGCACTCTAGCGCAGGGTCGCCATCTCCATTATCTTTGTTGCAGACAAGGCATAGTTCTGGTGCATCGACATCAGGGTGTCGAGGAAGATCGGAGAATTTCTCGTTAGGCCTTGTTAGGAACAAAGTGGTATGTTGACCAGCTGCAATGCTGAAGTACGGCTCATAGAGTGGTTGGGCTTGGGGTTCTACGAAATGGCTCACCTGAAAACTTCGATTCCGACAAGGGGTTGGTGCCTAGTTGGCTTTGTAGCGCTTTTGGGTTCGTCGGGACCCAAGCCCAGTTCACCTTCAGACCGTATCAGTACCTCACCGAATAGAGGCGCAAAACGACACTACCATTGGCAGCATTCTGGCCATATGCAACTGTCATTATGCTGCCATCCTCTTCGGAAGTCAGGGCAAAATGGGTAACACCCCCACAGCTTGCTGAAGAAATTTTGCATCCCCTATGAATTACTTAAGCAAATCTAGCATGAACCTCGCAGAACAGCGCACATTAAGTCTTGAATGTAACGGAATGACGAATATGGTGATCCGGAAGATCCTAAGAGAGCATGAGTCGATCGGACGAAAATACCTGGGACCTCGTCTTACCTTCTCCACTATTTTTCCACTGCGTGGTTACCAAAAAGATATGAAGCTGCAAAGTGTGAACCAACAATCCGATGGCATACCTTTCCTGCCATCCAATACATACGCTGCTTATCTATGACGACCGTATTTGTGGGCCCAGCCACAATATGGGCTCCCATCGTCATTTCATTCGGACCGGCAAACTAAAGGAGTAACATGTTAACTCTTGTCGGGAAAAAGCTGCTAGCAATGTACCTGTGGCACAACTTTCGGTACCAAAACATCCTGTTGATTACCGAGACCGAGTCGACAGTAGCCGTTGTAACCCCAAACATAGACCACTCTATGAAATAGTCAGCGACGGACCTGACTAGCCAACACCACTTACCCTTCAGTATCAATTGCTACACTATGTTGGGCACCACAGACAATGTCAGTGATCACTTTATCGTCTAAGCCCTTTACGGGTACTAGCTATACTATCAGCAAGATAATTCCAAGCGGAGGGGAAATTACCCAACTAGGTTCCGTTTCAATATCGTACGCAGTCTTGTTTCCAGTAGTGATGTGTTCTCCCGTTCTTCCATTGCCCAACTGCCCCTTCTCCCCGCTCCCGAAAGAAAAGACTTGAAAATATTTTGATCTTAGCTTGACAACACACAAGAATGAACTCACTCTTCCCGTCTTCAGTCAAAACGATGGAAAAGCTGATACCTGCACCAGCCTTCACGACGCGTTGTCGTTCTCCTTCCACATAAGGCCCGTCTATAGATTCGAAGGCCGTTATTTGAGGAGAGACAGGATGGCCGCACTAACAAGGGGCAGATGAAATGAGCGCGAACGTTTTAAAAGGGGATTACCGACGCACCTGCCCAAAGTTGTTTGCGCCAGCTGACCAGACGTTCCCATCACTGTCTACCAGCAACACATGTCCTCTTCCACACGCGGCATGCACAAACTTGGTGCCTTCTTTTGCGCCAAGTTCCGCTGCGAGCACGCGTTTGGGCGTATTTTCAGATATGGAGTCGACGCCGGCGACGCCGAGCGCACACGGCGCATTTCGACCAAACATCCAGGCAGCTCCGTCGATGTCGAGCGCAATGAAGTGGCAGGCGCAACACGAGGCATGGATGGAGGTTATCTTGACATTGCTTAGCGAACGTAGTATGTGTGGCTCGAGAAGGTCGGGTCTGCAGAGGATTATGAAGGCGCGACGTTGCAGAGGTTTGTGGTACACTTACGCCTCGGGATTACCCTCGCCCTTGCCTCCACGCTCCTTTCGACCCAGCTTTGGCCTGGAAATCAATGAGAAACACGGCTTAGACGAGTGACACAAGCTCAGACCAATCTGTTCCACCACAAATCAACACTGAATTCAATTCCCATCAGTAGTGTGCAACGTGCCAGGCACATGATATACATACCTCGCCCCCATTGTACTTCTTTCGTGGTATCCGAAGAAAGTAATGCAGTCATGGTCATGTGCAAATTTTTTGGGTCCTTGAAGTCTGAAATTTACCCACCAGGCGTTTGTTTTCGTTCAAGTTGAACGGCTAATACTACACAATTGCTGCATTAGGACGTCGCTCTGGCGCTCTATCTACGACAGCCATCTCTGTGACCAGAAACCAAGAAACTAGACGACAACATTTGAGGAACTAGAGTCGGATATCAAATAGCCTTCTTGTATATTATGCCTCTTCTGGGAGACCGATCACCACTGGAAATCCATCAGTATCAGAGGAACGATCAGAACCACAAAAACTAACAGATGGTAGTTCCGTTGCGGACTATTTGGCACTGCCATGGCATAATTTAATTCAAGTATCATACGCTATCAGCAGCGTAATACTTACCTCAAAGTCGTCGCCGCAGAGCACAAGACAGTCGCCATGCAACAACGTCATAGATATCTCGGGAACGGAAGCTTTACTCTTTTCGTTAATGAAAATTTTCTTCTTTCGACCACGTCGTTGCTTCGGTTCGGCGACCTCGTGAGGGACCGCCCCCATTCCGGGACCAGAGTGGACGTTCGAACCGGATGCAACACCGTCGGTGTCAAAATTGTGATGCTGACGCGCGGTATCCATGGCAGCTGCACCTCCATCTGCGTGCTCGGCGACAATCGGCGATTGGTTTGCCTCGGATCCGGAGATGAACGACGTTAGATCACCACCTGCTTGTTCCAATGGCTCTGAGAGAGGGTCTGTAGGCACAGATCCTGCCAGATCCACCTCTATTGCATGTCCCTTGCCCTTATCCGGCCCGGTTGGTTCCGTCGCATTCTGATACCCCCTCTTTGGAGTGAGGTTTAAAGTTACCTCAACTCCCAAGCAGAGAACGACAACGGGGGATTCACTTGCGCTGAGCACAGTACCCTGATATCGACATTAGGAGACTAGTCACCAACAGAGTACGTGAACCGACCCTTTTCTGCCCCGTTGTGACCCATGCTTGTATGAGGACCCTGCCAAATCTAGGTTTATCCATCTCAGCATATCGGCGAACGAAATCGCACAACGTATAGTAGGCGATGCGGATACTGTCAGGTGTGCCTTTCGATACCATTATCTCCGTTTTGTCACGTGGATGTATGAACCTAGTAGTGTGGGTAAAATAAGGGCCTTAATAGTCCAACGTCAAACAAGGGTAGAAGTACAGCATACCCGGCACTTACTGAGGGGATCTTCCTTGTACAACAATACTTCACGCTGAATCCTCTCCAGCAAAATAGTGGCGTCTACTTGAAGACATTCCTGATTCCCTGTGAATACATGACACAGGGTTACTCCATCATTGATGTTGTAGATCCAGGACTGCATCCCATCGTCCCAGGTTTCTGCGTCGGATACTACGAGTGAAGGGACGGTGTTCGTAGGTTGAATAACAGTGCTGGATTGGTAAATGTCGCGGAGACTCGACAGAACATCAACCGTCCCTTCCGGGACACGATTCTCGCGCGCAGACTTGCAACTATTCAGCAATAATGGGTGTAAGAATGCAGGTAAACTCACACTGCATGCTGAGCTTTGACATATCTGGTGGCGAAAGTACGTTTGCACGTTGATCATGCCACATAACCCACAATACCACCCCCGCGGAAATGTTTCGCTGGGACAAAAGTCAGCAAGAAGGTCCAGAGGTATGAGGCTAAAACATTGCATCCTCAAATCTCTTGGACGGTAATGGGTCGTTTTGTCCGCCTGCGAAGTGGGGCGAAACCACCAGGGATGGAGTAGGTCCTTGGTGATATCGGGCGAGGCCGAGTTCGGAATCATATCCGACGATGGAATCAAATCACAGTCAATTAATGTATCTTCTCCTCCTGGTGCCCACTGAAGCGTAACGCTCCAGCCAACTCGTCCTTGCACAAGTCTGCTTACAGAGGAGATACTATGTTGCACCACTGTATGCTGTAACAGCTCCGTCAACGACAGTCATTGTGAAGTGTCTATAACTCACTCGCAAGTCCGAGATAAAGAAGAGCCCCATGCACGAATATGCATACTCTTGGAGAAGATTGCATGGCAGAAGCCCAGACTCGTGCGATATCCACACCAACAGAGGGATAAATTGGGCTTGAGAATTTAACAATGTTTCCACTTCTGGAGGTTTGTTTAAGGGAATGCGTGGTTGGGAGCTGGCTTCGGATATTATATGATGGGTGAGAGATCCACTAGGCACAGAGTATAGTTGGGAGGGCGACGAGTCCTCTGGAGGGGGTGAATGGTATGGGTGGAGTCGTTTCGAGCAACTGGCTGACGAGTCATTTGGCATTACGGTGTGAATCGGGTTATTCCATTCAGCTTGGTTGGCGCAAGTGTCTCGTTCGCATTGTGACGTTCCATCTAACTGTTGCATTCCCGTGCTAAATGTCGGTAGGGGTGAAGAAGCTGTCTCATACGTTGAATGCATTGTGACACTGGATGATAAACATGAATGTCGCAAATCCTAGATATTTGCTACGTTAACACATGGACTATGTCCGAAAAAGATTCTACCGTCGTATCAATCCCGCGATCGAGTGCACTCTCCTGGGAGCGTGCCATAGATTGAGGGTAATCGACTTCGGCAGTGCGACCAGTTTCAGCCCTAACGACGGCTTCGAGCTCAAAATCATGGCAGGAAAAATCCCACAAACTTGGATACAGCTAATTAAAACGATAAAGCGTGTAAAGAGAAAGTGCTCACAAGTCAACAGTCAGTGTAGTGGGGTTTATCCAATGACCCTGGGAGCAATTAGTATCGAGCAAGAGTATAGGTGTTTCGGACTGGAACCAGGAAAAGCCGACGGGTGTTTTCGCGAGCTCCGGAAAAACTGTAAAAAGTCCATCGAGTGACTGAACAAAATATCAGTCTCGAATATCACCAAAGACATTGTTTTTGCTAGTCTCACGTTAGTCCAGACTCTTGGAACCTGTGGTTTTGATGGTACAGCATCAATATGATCCTGCCTTCGGGAAGACCTTTCGTTTCGCCTAAGCGAGCTATTCACAAACGTCCATTTCAGGACGTTGCTTTCGCATGCCGATACCATGGACGACACTTGTCCCGAAGCTCCCACTGCGACTTCCGAACATTCGCCGCTCATTTCACCTGCTGCCATAACCATGCTATGACGCGCCGCTCCCTTTCGTAAGGGAGCTTTGGTTTGACTTTTTTTTCGCGGCGGTATGTATTCGGATTCAGGACTTAGTGGTCGTTTTGACCCATGAGAGATTGGTGGTGCGGAATCAAATGAAGAGTCCCGCGATAAACATAAAGCGACACGCCCTACACGTCGGCTTGAGGAAGACTCTTGGGGCGCAGAGGAAGATGTCGCGTTTTCCTCGCCCGCACACGATGCAGTCTTCTTCACCAACGACGGTCTTCCGACCTTGGGTCCAGGGAGCCTCTGATAGCCTCCTTGTGTGACCACACAAGTCTCTCCCGGAGCCTTCCTGCATCGCACACAGGTTGGGTATGTACGAGAACAAAGCTGCTTGATCCTCTTGCATCGAGTGCAACCGAATGAGACGACCAAGATGGTTTCTATCGATCCGTCTTCCTGCTTTTCATCGAGCTCGAAAATCGCTTCGGGTTCGATGGCCGTGTGATATGAAGTTGGATCAGGAAGTGTGGAAGGGCGCCGGACAGAGGATGCAACACATGGAACCGATTCCCATTGGCGGACTGGGGCTGGAATTCCGGTGGTAGGGCAGTTGGAATCGTCGTTCGACTTCGATTGGCCTGACTGCGACATTCTGGGGCCAAATCTGGGCTCGTAAGAGTGCTAGAGGGAACCAACTTGAGACCCCCGTTGAGGCAAGCAGTGTCACGTCCTTGTTGGCTTCGTGTGCCGAGAAAATCAACAATAACCAAAATAGTAGATTTCACAATGGTTCCACTAATTGTCTGCAATCTAACGTCGCAAGTTTAGCCTGTCTTAAACGAAAGTTTGCCATGGTGTATCGTTCAATAAATCCCGACGTGAATAGTTGGAGCGGCATCACTGGTACAAGCACTGTGTATATAATGCCTGACATCGGACAAAATCCGGCGTGTATCAAAGTGAGTCCCTTGCATGGTGGTGACTCCTGGCGATCAACCCTTGTTGGCTTATGTGAGGGGAATTAAGGAGACGAGACTCGCAGTGCGTGCTCCTTAATGCTATTATTCGTCGGAGTCCAACAACACTGTAAGGCATGTCGCGAGCTCTCGCGAGGTTGTTAACCATTTATAACTCGTATGAGTTCACGAGCTCCTGGGCCGAACGTCACCTTGGAAGGATGATGTACTCGGTCGTCCACCACAAATGTGAGTTTACCTTGGACCCGATCAATTTTCCGTCCCTAAGGTGGAGGCCCAAATTGCTGAACCGAACAATAGCACTAATTATGACTAGTGGTTCTTCACTTCGCTCGATCCCATTTTCCTCCTAGACCTGATTCCTTTTGTTCTAGCCAGATAAAGTTAGTCTCGAGCACTGCTTCCTCATTCTCGATATCCATCCCATAAAGCACGATTCCGGCGCACATCAAGGGTACCGGAAACGAAGTTGTTTATTCACTGTGAATAATCTTGGCATGATTAATTGGGCGCAGTGATGGCCCAGGCCACTCCTCCGGTGGGCGCGGAAGTCGAAGATGCCATATTATACAGGACCAAGACGAAAGAGGTAGACAGCGACCGAGATGAAGAGCGTCGATGCTATAAGATGCGTACATACCAGTGTCCACTGTCCCATCATCCGCGCCAAATTGAGTCGTCTGTGACATCCCATCAATCCTTGGAGCACCCTCAGACTCGGCAGCCGTGATGCACAAGCATTAGTATCGAAAAAGGCAATGTGTCACGGGGGGTTGCCATTCGCTTTATCTGTGCAATCTCCTGGATTTCCGGCGCTCCTCAGGGGCCAAAAGCGCATCCTCGAGAGCAGCACGAACATGCCGCAATTGCAGTAAGCCTGGACCAAAGGTTGATTTCTAAGCGGCACCTACTGATGCCCGCAGGATGACAACCACAGATAAGTAGATAGCAAATGGAGATACGTGTTTCTATACAAATTACCGGAATCGCAAGTGTCCTGTAAAAATTGACATAGCGGTCATCGAGGCACTCAACTACATCGTCTATTGTCTATCGGAACAGTAATCCTAGTTTCCATCGCACAGTTTCTCCCAGTAACCTACAACGGAGGATCAATGAGTGCACTGGAGAGATGCAGAGAGCAGCCTACTTGGAGCGGCCAAGCTTTCCTCCGCAGCCGCCTCAGCAGGCGCTTCTGCCATTACCACAGCAAATCCACTGTATGAAGACAGTGTTAGTATCACTCCGCGCCCTTTGTCCAATATAGCTACGCACGCGCGAAGATGGAAATCGATGTGACTATACCAGAGGCCCCACTGAATGTCATACAGCACTAGGTATACAAATCAACTTACCAATGAAAGAACCATGGCCCGGGATTGTCGGTGACGAAACGAAATGTTACGTTATCGTTGTTTGCTTGCAACCCTGAAGAAATAGTATCTCTTCGGACCGGATTCACGAAGTTGTAGGTGCTACTTCCAGGAACTCGGATAACATCAAACGCGTGCTAGGAAGAGATCATCAGCTGGTCGCATATGCAGGGTATCAAACAAGACATACACCATGGAGATGCATCGGATGCTGTCAAGTCGAGTATGTATGAACGACGAACCAAAGAGTAGGTAATAACAACATACTGGTCCACCAAGTGCACCGTTCGGCGAAAGGTCTGTCGCAGGCACACTAATCTCGATGACCTTCCCCTGTGGGATTTCATACACACTCCCATTCGGAAGTAATTGCGACGGGTTTCGCGCGCCGCTAAGGATTTGCAACAGTACAGGCAAAGGCGGATAAG
>JBBPMM010000183.1:0-46389 GCA_038090335.1 Solioccasus polychromus | reverse complement strand
CAACAGATAATGGAAGGGATGAAAGAACTTCATTAGAGGAAAGATGGAATACAGGTCCAGTACTTATACTCTATGATAATAAAGTTAAAGCGGAGTTCGAACTATATCAACAGATAAGATCTCGCTATACGATAGGTCAGATAGGTTTCAGAGTTGCTATTGGAGGATAGTAATAATAGAACAGTTTCACCATAATATGTGGATCTAACCCTACTAGTAGATATAAATATCATGATAACTGGATCATATCCTATTGGATAGTATTCCTAGTTATCTATGATATAATCATGGTGTGATATGACATCATGATGATGTGATATTTCACCAGAATTGTGTAATCTGAGTCATCAATCATGTGACCAGAATTACTAACCGTTTCAGTGGCTTAATGGTTGACACATGACAGAAGTCATTGGTTCAAACCTGGTAAAGCACACTTTTATTCAACTGAATAGTGACATCTTCAACAGAATTAAATGTCTAAACAATAAACCTGAGCACATTAGTGACTGTACAAAGCCTGGAGTGAATGGGACCTTGTGTTACAATTTTCTCTCTTATTCCGATTCCTTCCATCTTGCCCCATCCCTTCCCATCCATCTCCATCTATTTCCAATTTGCCTTCTTTTACATTCCATGATGTTCCATAGAATCCAATTCTTTCCATTTATCCTTACAGTACCAGGGCTGTACCACTTCCTTGTTAGTCTTATCCTCTGGAACATTCTAGATAGTTTCCTTTCTTTCTCTTGGTCTGTGCGCACTCTTAAACACTATAAATACCTAACTCAACCATGGAGGATGAGAAGTGGTTTCACCTGACCATAGAACTGTCTTCCAATCCTCCACAGTCCAATACTGGTACTTGAGAGCAAAAACTGGTCTACTTTTCTAATGGCCCTAGAAAGCAGGGGCTTTTTCTTCTTTATCACAGCCTTCAAAGAAACTTTCTTTAGGGTATTCCTCACTGTCTGAGAGCTAACAGGAGTATAAATGATGGAATTGATAAAATAAGCAGCTTAAACAGCAGTCTTGGCCTTGCCAGTAATGATTTGCTAAATAATAGCTTTTTTATTAGTAGAAGGAAGTTTTGAAGGATGACCACCCAAGAGTTTAGGCTGCTCTGATTGCATGTCCTAAAGGAACTGGGCCACAGTAGACTTCCCTAGACCAGTTTGAGAGGCAATCTTCCTGTAGAAAGACCAAAAAAGTGAAGAAAGAGGATATTATTCCTTAAAGAAGCAGAGATAGGTTTTATGATGAGAGTGGGAATATTCTTATGTAAAGGAAGTGTTTTTATATGTTGTCCTACAATCAATTACATAAAGGTTACATAATAGAAGCATTACCAAATGTATGTAATTAGTTTATGGCATGCCAGGGTCTAATGTATGCAGTCCAAACTTAAAGTCAAAAAACTGTCCAAATGAGTTGTCATTTTAAAATGGCCATCAATCAATCAAATCTTAACCAAATCTTTTGATCCTTGTACCAATAGAAAGCCAAGAGTAAGTACTTCATTTCATACACTAACCATTTTAGGGTAAGGGTTAGAGTTATTGTGTTTAAGTATACTTAATGCAAAATATGCAAACATCCAGACAGTTTTTTGAGCCACTGTATGAGTAAGACTAAGATGGTCATCTCCCAATAGAGGGTATCGACGCGTACCGTACCTCTCCCTTCAATAGAGGCGACAAAGATGATAACCTTGAAGACTATTCCTTGATGACAGATATAGGCTTCTAGACAAGTGACTTGTAAGACTGGAATGGTGGAGGTCTCGCTCACCCGAGTGGCTTGCTGGCTACTAGGCTTGAATTGCGTAGAACTAGCTAAGGTACAAGATACAAGGTCCACCTATTTATAGGTAAGGAAACTGCACACAGACCAAGACAGAAAAGGGATCTAACTAGAATGTTCCGGAGAATGAATACTAACTATGGAAGGTAGCTCTGGTGCTCCAGGGCAAAAGAGTAAAGGGTTCAGGAAGAATAGGGAATAGTTGGAATGGAACGGAACGGAAGGAAATGGAAATAATCGGGGTGGCACAGGAGTGAGGAAAAACCATAACATTCATGTCAGGGATGAATATAATACAGTCAAAGATTTCCTTTGGACCTTCTTTAAAATATTAGAATATGAATCATTCACAAGTACAACCTATTCAGATATGGATTTTCCATTTCTTGTCTCTAAAAAAAGATATTACACAAGGACAGATTCAGCTGCCCTATGGGATATGAGGAATTTCCAGTTTAACTTGCTTGTTCAGAGAGAAAATAGAAGCTGGAACAAATCAGATCCTCAAGCTCAACTGATAGCAAATGCAATTGCTGCCTTTTCTTTTAATGCCATATCACAAAGGTGACATCTTGGATTGTCTGCACCAGAAGAAGTGCTACCAGGCATTACAATGAATAAGACATCACCAACTTTCTACAAGATTCCAGTAACAAAGACTCTTGCAAATGCAGTAAAGGGAAGGGAAACTGGACAGTGTAAAGAGACCATTGTTTGTGCACATGTTCCCAAAGTTCCAAATCCTTATTCATACAAAAAAGAGGGTTTCATTTCAATGGACAACAGATACACTATTCTCTCTTGTTTTGAAGCCTTTAAGCATT
This sequence comes from Solioccasus polychromus, assembly GCA_038090335.1. Classification (NCBI taxonomy): domain Eukaryota; kingdom Fungi; phylum Basidiomycota; class Agaricomycetes; order Boletales; family Boletaceae; genus Solioccasus; species Solioccasus polychromus. The sequence continues at coordinate 43,762 of JBBPMM010000183.1, read as the reverse complement.
TCATACCAGAATTAAAAACTACCTAATTATCTGTTACAAAGTACATGATTACTCTGGAGCTAATGTATAATAGTCTAGTCTTTCTCTAAAGAACAATAGCAAATCAACTTTGTATTGACCAGAACTTCAGTACTGTAGGCAAACATGGTATGAGCTCCTAAGATAGACTGTGGAAGTCTGGATTGAATTCAAACTTTGATAATAGTGTAATCATAGAGAAAACACAATGCTCTATTGCCATGCTATTATCCTACAACAAAAAGAACAAAGGTCAATGTCTGAGTCCATTTCAGTGTTAGCTCAAATAGAACCATTTGTAATCTAACCATAATCCAGTGTGTGAAGTATACTGTAAACACCTGTGGGAAGTTTGTTTAAATTTGGCATAATCAAACAAAATACAGTACATACAAACCCTTATTCTCCAAGTCTACACACTAGACTATTCACTCAGTTATCTATTTAACTGCTCTCTATCATCCTGTTTCTTTTCTTTATCATTTATCACTCAATCACATGTATTTGCATATTTTGTTTTCAAATCTGCATCAGTAGCTTCAGGCAGGCATTGTTTACCAGCAATCACTCCACAGCCATCAATGCACAAATGCCATGAGTGTTGTTAATTTGCATCTCGATCCTTTGGTGACATGCACACAAATAGCTGGATAGATTTACACGATTACATAGAAACCATACAGGTCGGACACGCACAGTTGTCACACATACATCACAACCCTTTTTCCTTCGCCACAAACAATTCACTAAGCTTGTGCAGACTGCTCGATCACATTTATGAACGCCTTTGGATTCGGTTCGCGGCCCAAAAAGTCCTGGCGCAAACCGGCCGATGCATCAATGCACTATACTTGGGCTGTTCGAAGACATAGGCGTACCTTGAGTAACTCCATCTCGTCCTTGCTCCCGCCAGGAAGGAGAATCTTGTCGCGGTACAACTTTCCCAGATTGGGATCAAGCGGCGCTTTCTTGAATACAGTGGAATACATGTCTGTAGCAAATACGAGCGAGTAGGTGTACCTGCGGTACGCAGATCAGTCCGATCGCACACGAGAGAGGTTCTGACTCACCCATAGTACCCAACGTCGTATTCACCCGCAATGTGTCCAAAGGAGCCTTGGCCAGGTTGATCTCCGCCTTTAAGATGCGTGATGTCCTGTCTCAATTCGTTCCACAACTTGGTATAATCCGTGTTGACGCCCAAAGTGTTGTTGTGCACCACGAGATCAAATGTCGCGAAGACCATCTGGCGCAGGTAGAAATTTCCGACATTGACGAAGCGACTGTAAACGCGCGACTAAGTATCCACGTTGCATCGAATATAGAAATGTCAACCTCTTGATGATTTTGGTGATAAGATCGTCTGGTAGAGGGTCTTGCGTTTTGTAATGGCTCGACATTTTCTTCAGCACTTCGGGCTCCCAGCACCTGAGATGTCAAGTAAGCTGCAACAAAGAATTACAAGGAACAGGAGCATTTCTAACCAATTCTCGAGCATTTGCGATGGCGCCTCTGCAAAATCAAGGGCAACAGCCGTTCCGTGGAATCGAGAATATTGCGTTCTACTCAATAGTTCGTGGAACATGTGACCCATTTCATGGAAAAATGTAGTCACATCGAAGTGTCGCATGAGTGCGGGTTTCTCCAGCGTTGGTTTTGCCAAGTTGGCAACTATGGCCGCCAGAGGATAGTGCCGTTTTCCGTTGGGAAGTTCATAGCCTGGAAGAATGGGAAATACGCCAGCATGAGGGAATTTGGCCTCTTAAGTGGGATATGGTAAGATAATAACAAAACGGTGTAGAGCAATCTTACATACCGCGAGGGAAAAGATCCAGGTAGCAGTATCCGACAAAATCTGACTCATCCCGTGCGTCTTTTTCCCAAACAGCAAACTGCTGGACATCTGCATGGTTATCAATTATGCATTTCATTGAAAAGTGCGACGGAAACCCACCAGGGTGCCATACATCCCTTTCCTCACCGCTAATTTCGACGAATTTCACTCCGAGAAGATCTTGGTATATGTCTAGAATAGCCGGAACGACAAAGGAAACAGGAAAGTATTCTTTGACGAGAGATTCATCCAAGCTCAAATGGCGCTCGACATACAGACGATTATAATATCTAGTAAGTAGGGAGTTTCACATGATCAGCCAATACCATAATACAATGATTTCAAAAAATTATACCTGTTATCCCAAATGTAGAGGTCGTTGTCGATTGGCTGGCCGCTCTTGGTTTGATCTTCATTTTTAAGCGAAATGATGGCCTCAAGATCTTTCCTTCCAATAGGATCAAGATACCCCCGGAGTTCATCCAGGAACTGGACGCGGATTCAGGTCACCCAATAAAGAACTGAGTCTCGATCTTACCTGCTTTACATTGGCAGCATTTTTCGACATCTTCACCTCGGTAGCATAATCTGCCCACGAATCATACTGTAGGAGCTCGGCAATCTCCTTGCGCAAACGGAATATGTTACCCAAAGGCTCCGCGTTGGAAGTCAGCCGTGCTTCATGTGATCTGTATGCAGACCTGCGTGTCAAAGGGTTCTTTGCGTAATCGAACTTCGTCCCAACCATTGAGACAGGAAAAATGCTCGACAAACAGAAGAACTTACAAGAGGCCAAATGTCTGGAGTCTTGAACGTAACATCATATAGTACTTTATCGCCCTCTATCCGTTGAGCATAACCAGAGATTACATCCTCTGGAATACCATCTAGTTCCTCGCGGGTAAAGCTGATGTGGCCCTGTCCGACGTTTCTGTAACAATACGATGAGAAAAGCAGTCGACTCACGTTCTCCTCGGTGAAATTTCTCTATAAAGTGTCTGTTAGTGTCACATACCTAATGTAGAAGGTCACGAACCATGAACTTCATGCACGCGTCTGAAAGCTCGTCCTTCAAAATTTTAAGTCTGTCTTTGTCTTCCTTCTTTTCGAGGGCCAAACCAGCCCGCTTTCCGTCCAGCAACATCTTTTCGACGAGTCGCTTCTGCTCAGAATTCAGTTTATCCCAAGCGCCTGTCTTGCGCAAGTTTGCCCCGGCGACCGCTTTGGCCTTGTACAGATCCTCCCGCATTGACTCTTCATTTGCGAACTTGCGTGAGCGTTCTTCGGCCGCGTTTGAGGCATCGCGCAGTGCCTTGTTTGTCGAGACGTTCTTATAAAAAGCGACTGATTCGGAGACACACTTTAACTCAGCCTCTGCGAGGGCCAGTGCAGACTAGATAAGAGAGGAGTTTTAAGTGTCTAGTAAGCGTTTTCCACGTATACTCACAAAAACCTGAGGATGAGGTTGGCTTAGTAGCGTAGATATGGAAAGCGGTGCTCACGTTATCGAAATCGAGTGTGTCCTCGGGAAGCTGTACAATGATATCGGTGGCATTCTTCTTCTTTTCTAGTGCTTCAGAGATAAGCGTTTCTATGTCTTGAACGGAATGTTGCCAAGTTGGCGGGGCTTGAGGAGGTGTTAATGGAGCCATTGGTTCTTGTTTTGATGGTACCCGCCTTAAGAAAATGTCCAGCAGCTAATTATAAGTTACAATCAGCTCGTGATATGGACGTGTCACGAGGGACAGTTCAAGGTACGATCTGTGCTCGCTTAGGGACGGCACGGTGTGTCTTTATTTCACCGATCTCATAACGATGCGGCGGTTGATATGACAGATGTTGAAGTTGCGCGGTAGCAGTAGAAGTTATTGTTTCAACACCCGTGACCTCAGTTGCTGCATGCTACATGGCACCTCTCCTTCTCTTCATGGGTGCCTGCTTGCAACCCTGTCTATCGCAACCCTAACTAGCTCAGTAAGCTTATCTTCGGCACCCACTATAGCTTCTACGCGACGTTCACGCAACAAAAGATCACCGAATACTGTTTCGGGATCAAACGAAGGGTTGGCTTGCTGGACAGCTTCTGCAAATTTGGCAGGGTGAGCAGTGGAGAGAACAACTTGAACGGTCGCGGACGAACTGTGACATACACTAAGTCTCCCGTACCATATTAAATTATGACACGTACTTGGATTCCGCAAACACCTCGGCAGCGTGTAAACCCACGGCAGTATGCGGGTCCGCGAGATAGGACTTGGTTCTGAAGTATTTTTGAATTGTAGTAATCGTCTGTCCAGCGAGCGAGTTAGCCAGTCGTCATCCAGTCTGTACTGAAATCGCACTTGCTCATCGTTTGCTTTGTTTGCGACAAAGTCTCTCCTTGCACCCTCGAGTACCGCAGACAGATCGACAGATCCACTGTCCTTGAGCGTAGCCATCCAGTCGCGTACTTGTTTACACGCAGCTGCACGCTTCGATGTATCGTCGTCCTGCTCCGTACTGCCATAGGCAAGGTACCATAGTAGTCGTTCAAAGTTGCTTGATACGACAATATCCATGGCAGGGCTATAAGTTGCGCAAACACCGCCCGCTACGGGGCCGACAGTAGGGTCAACTTTTTGGTATGAACCACACTTCCAGAAACGGACGAGAATATCATTGGAATTTGTTGCAACGCCAAGTTTACCCATGGGCAAACCCATACGTTTAGCGTAATATCCTGCGAGGATATCACCAAAGTTGCCCGTAGGTACGACAAATTGAATCTCGGAATGGTCGACATCAACGTTGGGGTTGTTGACTAGCTGAAAGTAGGCTGAAAAGTAGTAGACGATCTGTACGAGAATACGAGCCCAGTTGATGGAATTTACAGCCCCCAAGTGATGTTTTTCGTTAAACTGTTTGTCAGCTAAAAGGGACTTAAGGATATCCTGGGGGAGGAATTAAATCGTAGCCTAGTATAAAGAAGGCTACGCTCACCTGACAGTTATCAAATGTTCCGCTGACTGATAAATTGTGAACGTTCTCGTCGAGGACGGTCGTCATCTGAGCCTCCTGGATCGGTGAGACTCGACCATGAGGGAAAAGAATGAAAACAGATATGTTGGCCTTGTTTCGCAAGCCGTAGATGGCGGCACTTCCGGTGTCACCACTTGTGGCACCGACAATGGTGAGCTTCTCTTGCGGTTCTCCGGGAGCTTTCTGTGAATTGCGCCTGTTGAGGAAGTATTCGAAGAGGTTCCCAACGAGTTGAAGTGCGAGATCCTTGAAAGCATAGGTGGGCCCGTGGAACAGTTCGAGTACGTGTGTTTTAGGATCGAGTTGGACAAGGGGCGTGACAGATGGTTCGCGAAACGCGTCAGGACCAATGGTGTACGTCTTGTTGACGAGCGAAACAAGATCGGCTTGGGGGAGCTCATCTGGCGAGATGAAGAGCGAGAGAATGTTGATAGCGAGCTGCTGGTAGGAAAGACTAGCCCATTCGGATCTCCAATGTTCAGGAAGCGATGGAATATTTTTTGGAATGTAGAGACCACCGTCGGGGGCGAGGCCAGCAAGTACAACCTATCATGATCAGCACAGAGTAGATCAGAAAAATGCGACTTACATCCTCAAAGGACTGGTCTCCCGGATGCCCACGAGTAGAAAAGTACTTCATCGTGATGAATGAGCAGTACCGATCAACATCCTTTTTCGGGACATGCTCCGAAAATTTCTTGGCCTTGGTAGTGGCTACTCCACCATCGCCGCGCGCCGCGGCAGTCTTAAGCCTCTACGGTTCTTCTCTACGTGCAGCACGCGTGTTCAGTTCGTATAACTTCCGTAACTATTTTCTGCAGAGCACTAAGGACACGTTCCACAGCGTGCGGGCGAGTTCTTGCCCTCTCTCGCTACTACGTTAGCAAATATGTCTACGGGCGGAGAAAAACCCTGTCGCCCTTCCAATTACATACAGCGAGGCTGTGAAAGAGCTAGGAGTCCTTCGCCGAGTGCTGCCATTGATCGGTTGTACTGCGGGTGACGGCATCTCGCAATAGAATGCTGATGAAGATGCATGACAAAGTGTGCAATCTCACCTCACCCTTTGCTAAAGCCTTGGTTTTTTCTCATCCAAGTAAGCACGACTTCAATTTTCGTACGCCGTGCACCTCGTGACTCGCACAGACGTAACCACAGCCTCAAACTATCATGGCGAACGAATCATCTCCATCATGAATTACAACGCCCGATGCTATCGGATGGTCCCAACATTGTAATAATCACAATCACGTAAGGCGGTTGCGCGTCCTCGGCAGAAAGGGGCCCATTTAACCCCATGAACGACATTAGAGCGAATCAGGTGTCTAGTTGAGCAACAATGTCAGCTTTATCCTCGTCGACCAACCCGAAATTCCGTGTTGCCATCTGGTACGTGTATGTGTTCGCTTTCCAACTTGCTATTGAAAGTCCCTTTCTAGCGGGGCAGGGATCGCCGGTCTTGTGCTCGCTATCACCATCGGAAAATATGACTCCTCTATACCCATTGACCTGTACGAAGCACATGATTCCATAGACACTGCTGGTGTGGGGATTACAGTATGGAATCGAACACGCGAAATTTTGATCGAGCTTGGGTTATTCGACGAGTTCAGACAGATATTCACGCAATTTCCCGACAGCGGACGTGGCAAGTAACTGGATACCTAATTACATCTGTTTCGTTCTCACAGTATACCAGGACCCACTGCAAGGAGATCAGACATACGCGAGGGTGGATATGTCTGGTACCAAAGAATAGACAATAGTAAGTATTCATATCCAGTTAGAGACATGTTTTCACGAGGAACCAAAGATCCTCCCTCCTCTATGCATCGTCAGCAAATGGTAGCTATCTTGGAGAAGAATCTTCCAGCCTCGTGTACAGTTTATTCTCGGAAGCGACTGATCGATTATGTTGAGCCCGAACAACAAGAGGGCACGACACAGCCCATTATTCTCAACTTCGCCGATAGAACTACCGCAACAACAGATGTACTCATTGGAGCCGATGGGATCCGTTCGGCAGTTCGCAAGACGATGTTCGAACAAATGTCAGGGGACAAGAACGGCGACACGACTGATCTTAGAAAATACATTGAAGCATACTTCACTGGCATGATGGTATACCGTTGCCTCATCCCTGCAGAGACGCTGAGGCAAGAAAGCCCCGGAAACATCTCTTTAACAGAGATGATAGCCGTAAGTAGCTGATTACAGGTTTGCACATATCCTCACGTCATTTTGCGGTTATGTAGTATCACGGGAAGGGCAGGGTATCATATTTCATACTGTCCCGCATTACTTTAGACTTACCCAGTTCACGATTCGCAGTTCTGCCTCACTTACCCGATTGCTAAAGGGTCCATCATCAATTTTGCGGCGATGATAAGCGATCCCAGCTTGGCCGGCACACACTTCGAAGGGCATTGGGTAGCTGATGCGAGTCGTGAGGACCTTGTCAAAAATTTCGATGCCTTTGAACCCGACGCGAAGGCCCTGGTAAAGGTAAATATTTACCCTAGATAATCTCACTGGTCTTAGTGGAATACTCCAGCTCTGTGAAAAACCATCCAAGTGGGCCCTGCACGTGGTGAATTCACTCCCATTCTGCGTGCGGAAGAGGACCGCACTTATCGGAGATGCGGTATGTCCTCTAGTATTCAAAGTATCTCGTTGATTGGTGATTCAGTGTCATGCTATGACGCCTCACTTTGGTGCTGGTGCTGGCCAAGCTATCGAGGTGGGTCCAATTACTTCCTTCGTTCTTTATCGCTCAAACGCCTCCAGGATGCATTTGTGCTCGGCCGCCTCCTCGCAGACCCCCTTACGTCATTATCTCGCATCCAAGACGCTCTTCGCATTTACGAAGAAGTTCGTTTGCCATTAGCCCAGTCTATAGCGAGCATGTCATTGTCAACTGGATGGCTTTACCAATTCATGTCTCCTGGGTGCTATGATGGGTCTAGGAAGGAGGACGATCTGGACGAGAAGGGAATTAGTGCGTATGAAAGGGAGGGCATGGAGTCACTGAAGCAGGAGATTTTCAAACGAATGGATTTCGTGCACGCGGTGACAGGAGCCCTACAACAGTGGAAGGACGCAGAGGCAAAACTGCAAATGCTAGCAACCGAGTAAACAGCACGCTTAACCGATTGTTCTCTTTAAAAGTGCCCGTAGACAACACTCATGAGTGACATATTCGTCTGCGAGTAAGCATATTACAAGACGGTTTAGTACTACACTGAAGCTCAGGGACGGCATACATTTCCTTTCTGAGACAGTTGGTCATGGTTGTTTGTCGAACCGCTCGGGCACTTTGTGGACCATGTGAGCACAAAACCTTTGTTGGGAACACGCATACTACACAGCAGAAGGTGTGTAGGAATTTCCAAACCCGTAGTCCGCCAAGGATCCCGCGGTCAACAGTGCTCGGCAGGTGCGCTTGCCATTTGCACGAATCGTCGTAATGCAGCACAGATTTGTCCGTTTCCGTCCGGCACCTTCCAACCCTTCTGAATTTCTGAGCTCTATGCAGCGAATACTTGCGATTTAGGTAATATCACGTTGCTTCACGGTATACGAAGATCCTGAATAACCTCAGTCAATCCCGTCATGTGGCAATATCTCTCAACGTAGATTCGAAACCGTGTAAGGACATAGAATTGCTGGGTTGGCGTCCGCGCTCATACCTATTACGGAATTGCAAAGCGACCATTATCAGTATGTTTTAGGATCGTGCGTCTTCCCTGGCACCTTTATAACCTTCACGAGGCGCAAGCACGCCAGCCCGCATTTCCATCCTCATCGTTGTATGTCAGTATCGACTCTGTCCCCAGAATCCTAACTCATATGTAGTTTCAAGGCGACCGGGTTTCGTGACTTCGCTATTGTCATCTCATTTCGCTACAGCATAATGTCTGTGTCCCCCCCGTCCTCCGAGTCGGAACCCAAATTCCGAGTTGCCATTTGGTGCGTAGTTGTATTTCGCTTTCATGACCGCCACTTGAAGTCATTTCAGCGGCGCCGGCATTGCGGGCCTCGTCCTTGCGATTACAATCGCCAAATTTGATTCTTCTATACCTATCGATCTGTATGAAGCACGCGACTCCGTCGACACTGCCGGTGTTGGAATCTCTGTATGGAGGCAGACACACGAGGTTATGATGGAACTTGGGCTGTTCGACGAATTGAAACAAATTTTTTCGCACAAGCCCGGAACGAAGCACGGCGAGACGATATTTTTCGTTGAATTCTTTTCAATCTAATCGTTGCATCAGGTCCTAATATGAGGCGATCGGACATACGTGACGGTGGATACCACTGGTTCCACATAATCCATCGCTGTGGGTTCGCACGTCTTCATATCTAATCCTATTCTCATTGAAAATTAAGATGGACTTTCATCTATGCATCGTCAGCAGATGGTGGCGATCCTGGAAAGGCACCTCCCAGCATCTAGCAAGTTTCATTCCGGAAAACGACTCGTCAATTACGTAGAACAAGACTCGACGTCGACTATCAGACTTGACTTTGCAGACGGGACCACCGCAACTACTGACGTGCTCGTTGGAGCTGATGGAATTCGCTCAGCCGTTCGCAAGAGCATGTTTGAACTGGCATCCGACGAGAGCGGGACGGATCTTAAATCATTCATTGACCCAACCTTCTCAGGGCACATAATATATCGTTGCCTCCTCCCTGCGGAAGTTCTACGAAAGGAAAGTCCAGAAAATCAATCGCTAAAAGTCATGACCGGCGTAAGTAGTCAGTTCACTCAGTGCATGGCCTCTTCGTCTCACACCCTCCTCGTATGCAGTACACCGGAAAGGGTAGGGTAAGCATATTTGGTCCTGGGATAATTCTCAGGTTGACTTAACATACTCCGTCTGCAGTATCTTGTCACCTATCCTATTGTGAATGGTACCCTCGTCAACGTTGCTGCATCCGTCTACGAGCCGAGTTTGATCGACACACCTTACGAAGAACGCTGGGTGTCCGATGCAACTTCTGACGAGATTGTCGGACATTATGACGACTTTGAACCTGATGCGAGAGCTATTTTGAAGGTGATTTCTTTCATGTCGATCAAACCTAGATGGTCTAAGTATGTACGATATAGGCATGCGAAAATCCAACCAAGTGGGCTTTGCACGTCGTAAAGCCGCTTCCATTCTGGGTACGAAAGAAAGTCGTATTAGCTGGCGATGCGGTAAGTCCGTCTTATCGGGTGCATCGTATCCATGCTCAGTGATCGCCTAGTGTCACGCGATGCCACCTCACTTCGGTGCTGGTGGAGGCCAAGCGATCGAGGTTTGTTCCGTCACCATACCTTGATGTTGCCACTGAAATGTTGCTAGGATGCATTCGTACTTGGTCGGCTTCTCGCACACCCTCTTGTGACACTTTCTGGCGTTCCACGCGCTCTTCACATTTACCAAGAGGTCCGATTGCCATTTGCTCAAACCATAGCGAGCCTGTCTTTGTCCACCGCTTGCATGTACTCGTTCATGGCACCAGGATTCTATGACGGGGCGAGAAAGGACGATTTGGATGAGAATGGAATCAGTGAGCATGAAAAGAAGGGTATGGAGTCGTTGAAAGAAGAGATTCTTAGACGATGGGAGTTTGTGGAAGAAGCGACTGGTGCTCTGCATGGATGGAAGGAAGCGGAGGCAAAGTTGCAAGCGGCGTTGGCGAGTGCAGTCCATTAGGAACAAGTTTTGTATGATTATATCATCCAAGTTTGAATTCAATCCAGACTTCCACAGTCCATCTTACATCAGGAATTATACAATCATCTAACCTTATCTAAAATGGTACTAAATACACAGAGCCAATTTGCCTTGGCTGGCTTAATCTGCACAGCTAGCTGTACTTAGCTCATTTAGTGCCATTTTATACAATGCTAGTGTTAGAATATTACACCATGACTATACTTACATATTCATGTTACTATTTTCAAACATCAGACTTCACCTTGCCTCAGTGACTTGTCTACACTCACTGAAGTAAGGTTACACTCAGTTCCATTTACTTCATCATTAATTGTACTGCAGTTCTACATTGTTCTACAGTTAGACAATTGTAAAATTCCTGATGTAGGAGCTCATAGCATGTTTGCCTACAGTACTGAAGCCCCAGTCAATATAGAGCTTGCTATTGTTCTTTAGAGAAAGACTAGATCATTATACACTGGCTCTGGTGTAACTATATATATACTTTGTAACAGATAATTAGGTAGTTTTTAATCCTGGTATGAAATGCTTAAAGGCTTCAAAACAAGAGAGAATAGTGTATCTGTTGTCCATTGAAATGAAACCCTCTTTTTCATATGAATAGGGATTTGGGACACTGGGAACATGTGCATGAACAATGGTCTCTTTACACTGTCCAGTTTCCCTCCCTTTTACTGCATTTGCAAGAGTCTTTGTTACTGGAATCTTGTAGAAAGTTGGTGATGTCTTGTTCATTGTGATACCTGGTAGCACTTCTTCTTCCAGTGCAGACAACCCAAGATATTGCCTTTGTGATAAGGCATTAAAAGAAAAGGCAGCAATTGCATTTGCTATCAGTTGAGATTGAGGATCTGATTCCTTCCAGCTTCTATTTTCTCTCAGGGCAAGCAAGCTAAACTGGTATTTTCTCATATCCCATATAGCAGCCAAGTCTGCCCTTGTGTAATATCTTTTTCCAGAGACAAGAAATTCAAAATTCACAGCTGGATGGGCTATACTTGTGATTGATTCATATTTCAATATTTTAAAGAGGATCTGAAGGAAATATTTGACTGTATTGTGTTCATCCTCAACATGAAGGATATGGTCTGCATAAAAAAGCAGTAACCTAATAAAATTGAATAACTATAAAAAAATCAGAGAAAAAACTGACCATGCAAGGTAATGATGATTATCATAAGCATCTTTCCAGTTTTTTGATGTCAAGATTTCAGATGGAACATTGGGCTTGGGGGTAGGACCACCAAAAAAAGTAATATCGTCTTGAAACTCAATTCTGATATTATAGGCCCTGAGCTCCTTCTTTGTCCATATGCTTGGTGGTCTTGTATAGGAGTGAATAGTTCTACACTGGTTCGGGATCTGTTTAGTAGCTGTGGATGTTGCCAAACAGATAAGGTTGACCATACTGCAATGATTCAGCAACTGTTGCTCAAAGCTTGACCCTACTTACGTCTCAGATAGTATATCAAAGAAAATGTTGATGCAGAAGACAGCCGAGAACTAATAGGGGCTTGGGTGCTGTGAAAGCAACTCAATCATCGCACGAGACTTACTTGAAATTTGTTGGTAATGGCTTTCCAATTTTGTGAGAACGCTACATTCAACGCTGGCAATCATGGGGATATATACATAAGCGCCGCCATCCGAGTCTCACGAAACCCAGACTATCGCTTTATATATCATGATAGCTGTGCTGTGTTCGAGAAGAGTTAAAAGCGACTCTGTATTTCCGCCCTCGTGATGTTGCCCTTCCCCCAGGTTAGCACTAGGATACGATGTCAGCGCCACTCCCGCTGTCTGATTCGAGACCCAAGTTCCGCGTTGCCATCTGGTGCGTCGCCATGTTCGCGTTCGAGCTTTCCGCCCAGACGTCCCTTCCAGCGGTGCAGGCATTGCTGGTCTCGTCCTTGCTATTACTATCGGAAAGTATGACCCTTCTATACCCATCGACCTGTATGAAGCACACGACACCCTCGACACTGCCGGCGTCGGGATCGCCGTATGGAAACAAACCCACGACGTTTTGGTCGAGCTCGGGTTATTCGACGACTTTAAGCAAATATTTACGCAAAATACTGGAGTCAACTATGGTGACCGATATCGACTCGGCTTTATTCTCCGTCTGACGGTCGTCGTATCAAGGTCCCAGCATGAGGCGATCGGACATACGTGAGGGTGGATACCACTGGTTTCGCATGGTCCATCGCTGTAAGTCGACGCGTTTTCCACGATATACGCTCGTCTTCATGGAAACGATCAAAGATGGGCTCTCTTCCATGCATCGTCAGCACATGATAGCTACCCTTGAGAAGCACCTGCCAGCCACCTGCACGGTATATTCTGGGAAGCGACTCGTCAATTATGTGGAGCAACAGGATGCATCACCTATCAAACTCGAATTTGCGGACGGATCGACTACTTTCACCGACGTGCTCGTCGGAGCGGATGGAGTCCGCTCTGTAGTTCGCAAGATAATGTTTGAATCGGCATCCGGGGACGAGGCCAACGATAAGACAGATCTCACTCAATACGGTGACGCGACCTATACAGGGATCACGGTGTACCGCTGTCTCGTTCCTGCGGATGCACTGCAGCAGAAAAACCCGGAAAACGTTGCATTGAAAAATATGTCAGGGGTGAGCAGTCGAGTTGCACAAAAGTTTCGTTCTGCACCTCACGCTCCTCGTATACAGTTTGCTGGAAAGGGCAAGGTAGGCGTGCTTTTTTTTGCCTCGTCATTGTCGTCTGTTCATGCACTGTTCCTAGTATGTTGTCAGCTACCCGATTGCGAAGCGCGCTCTCGTCAACGTTTTGGCTTACATCTACGATCCGAGTTTGACTGGCTCCCGCTATGAAGGACGCTGGGTATCCGACGCAAGCTCTGACGAGCTAGTCGGATTCTTCGACGGCTTCGAACCGGACGTGAGAGCCTTACTGGAGGTGACTTTTTTTTTCTCTCTCTCGCTCGACCAGAACTTGCATCTAAGCTACGCACGACATAGCTATGTGAAAAGCCATCCAAGTGGGCAATCCACGTTGTGAAGCCGCTTCCTTTTTGCGTACGCAAAAGGGTGGCTATTATCGGAGATGCGGTGCGTCGCCATCTGGTTCTGGCAGCGCGTCTCGTTGATCGATGATCCAGTGTCATGCCATGACGCCTCATTTGGGTGCTGGTGCAGGTCAAGCGATCGAAGTAAGAAGTTCGGTTCGCGGCTCTTGCCGGTCTGTCCTGACTCGAACTGTGCCTAGGACGCATTCGTGCTCGGCCGCCTTATCGCACATCCTTCGACCTCACTCTCGCGCGTCCCGGATGCCCTTCGTATCTATGAAGAGGTTCGCTTGCCGTTCGCGCAGTCCGTAGCGAGCTTGTCGTTGTCGACGGGATGGATGTTCCCATTCATGGCACCCGGATACTATGACGGAACGAGAAAGGAGGAAGATCTGGACGAGAATGGCATCGGTGCGTACGAGAAGGAGGGCATGGAAGCGATTAGGCAAGAGGTGTACAGACGATGGAGTTATCTAGAAGATGCGGTTGGTGCTGTGCAAGCGTGGAAGGACGCAGAAGCCAAATTGCACGCTGGCGACCAACTTGAAAAGTCGTAAAGTACAAGTGAACTCTTTCTTTGTCCACAATAGCGGTGCGGATCGTAGGAATGGTTTGCTTGGCAAAAAAAAGAGTGAACACCTTTGTCCAAACTCGTGATTGTGAGGTCCCCTGTGGCCCCGTACTGGCCTTGCGGGATCGGTTTGATGCATTTCAAGCGCTTTGCAACCGTTGGTAGGGCGATGGGATGCCTTCAGTGGATACATGACTCGCACACCACTGCAATCAAACTGTTCACCATCGCTTGGGCAGCCCCACCCGGCATCAAGCTAATGCCGCAATGTAGTACCTGTAGCAGGCTTAGCACACCACATCAGAGAGAATAAGACCGGGGGCTGACTTGGTCGGTTACTTTTTTACATTTGTCTCACCAAAAAAAAACAGCCCACTGAGACGAAACTAAAAGAGTAATCAAAAGAAGACGATCCCTTTCTCGTGCCAATGAAACCGACGAGCCACCACCCCTTTGCTCCCATTGACAGATTTCTCGACGAAATTTGCGACTGGGACCAAAGACGATGGAGCGCGTTGTGTGACATGTATGACTCGGACGGCTAGCGGGTTCTCTTGCCATCACGATGTCTCTATAGCTGAGCGTTTCAAGACATGTCGTCGATCGATTGACCCAGCATCTCTGGGAACGTAATCGTGATCGGTCGCCTGGTCACAGGCGCCCTTCGCATCTAAAAAGGTTTGCCTATGGTCCATACCAAGCATGTATCAATGGGATCATGAATGGATGTTCCCTCGACGCTGCGAGGGGACAAGAAAGGTGCACGTAAAAGACCAGGTAAGAACGACATGGGTGCATACGAAAAGAGATGATCAGATAACGTTATCTGCGCACCGTCTGTCTTCTGTATTGGAATCATGTCCGTCAACCAAACATGGGCGCTTACACGGGGCATATGGTGTAGCTGGTTATCACATCCGCTTAGCATGGGTGCTGAGTGCGGGGGGTCTCCGGTTCGAGTCCGGATTTGTCCACTTTTTTTTATATCGCTGTCCCGTGTTCCTTTAGACTGTCCTATAACCGGTATGTACAACGTGAACGTCTCATACTCACACAGGTGCTTTTTGTTCTGCCCCCCATATGCACGCACGTTCTTCGTGATCCCAAGGGAGCACGTGGATCGTAGGAAACACAGTCGACCGGTCTTTCGTCGTGCCGTGGGGCCGAGATGAAGGGCGACAGACGCAACCCTTCCGCTCTTTTGAACCTTATGCAAAGGTGAGGCCGTCGCGAAATCCATGTGACTGGAAAAGAAAAAGAGTGGACAAATCCGGACTCGAACCGGAGACCCCCCGCACTCAGCACCCATGCTAAGCGGATGTGATAACCAGCTACACCATATGCCCTGTGTGACACAGTTTCCTCTTGTGTCTACTTGTACTCAATTGCTGCCTTCACTTTGTCCCCTCCTACCCCTTCGTTAAGGTACGCCATGTCGACGATGATCGATCTCAAGATCGAATTCGGCGGCGGCCTCGAACTCTTGTTCGGAAACCAACGCAAGCACGCGCTTTCCCTCCCCGCCTCGATACCATCTGAATCGGGCTCGGGGTCTGCGCCCGACGTAAAGTACCTCTTGCGACACCTCCGCACGCACCTTCTCACCGAACGTCCCGAACTCTTCATGGATGGAGACACCGTGTGCGTTCCCCCGCTTCATTTTTCCCTACATCGCAGGCCGTAGACTGACACGACGACCAGTCGTCCCGGCATCCTCGTCCTCATCAACGACACCGACTGGGAACTCGAAGGCGAGGGCGCATACGTGCTCCAAAACGGCGACGAGATCGTCCTGATATCGACGTTGCACGGAGGATGAAGGGGCGGCGCGTAAAAAAAAAAAAAGAAAATTGAGAATAGCGATCCCCCCCCTGTCCTGTCGATTAATGACTTTTAATCTAATCCACCCTCGTCCCTCGCCTCTCTCACGTATCCCTGCATCAACTCGACCACCCGCCTCAGATTCTGTCCGTACTTGGCTGAAACGGGGACCACGTCCATCCCGCCGCCCATCGTCCCCACATACGCCTCGAGCCGTCTCAGCTTGTCCCTCGCTGCGCTCACCTCGTCCGCGTCTCCATCGCCCGCAAGCAAATCAGCCTTGTTGGCAACGACAAGCCGCGTCTTGGCGCTCATCCCAGGCTGGTACTTGTCCAGCTCCTCCCGCAGAATCTGGAGCTCGTCCCACGGCGCAGGGCCAGCGAGATCGACAACGTAGACGAGCGCGTGCGAGCGCTCGATCGATCGCAAAAACGAGTGCCCGAGCCCAACGTCCTCGGACGCACGCGCGATCAGACCGGGATTGTCCGCGATCGTGAACCGAAAGGACTCGAGAATGGCGAACTGATCGAGGGAGGCGAGGTTGGCGACGGCAGGGACGGGGACGGGGGTGTCTGGAGACGAAGATTCCAGAGGGTCCTCTGATTCTTGCAGTCGACGGGCTTCTTCGACGGCAGTTTCTTCAAAGACGTGCATACGCTGGAGCTGGCCTTCGAACGTGCCGTCCTCGGCGACGCGAATGACGCCCACGACAGGGTTCAGCGTAGTAAACGCATAGCTTGCCACCTCCGTCTTGGCACGACCGCCCGTCAGCGCGCGCAACAGGGTGCTCTTGCCCGCGTTGGGCATGCCGACCAGCCCCACGTCCGCGATGATCTTGAGCTCGAGCTCGAGCGTGACGCGTTCGCCCTCGTGCCCCTTGGTGGCAAACTTGGGCGACCGATTCACGGGGCCCAAGAAATGCGGGTTCCCGAGCCCGCCACTCCCGCCCCGCGCGACCAAATGACCGAGATACTCGGTCTTGCCAAGCGCGAGCGGGGCATTGACGTCCTCGACAGCGCGCTCCTCCTCGCCCAAGTCGAGCGAGATCGGCTGACGCGCGCGTTGCATCCGCGCCCACCGCCGCTCCCGCTCTTCGCGCCACAGCGCAGCCTCTGCCTGCTTGAACGCGTCGCGCTGCATATTCTCGTCCTCGTAGCGCGGATAGTGAACCCACCGGCGCTCGAGCATGCGCGCGCGCCGCGTCTCGAGGGGGAGCCCGTCGAGCGACTCTTCCTCGGCCTCCCACTCGTCCTTGGCGCGGCGCGGGTCGTCGCGGGGGAGCTCGCGGACGACGGTGCCGAGGGGGACTTGAATGATGGTCGGAGGGGCATTGCGACCGTTTTGCCACGTGCCGCGGCCGTGTGCGCCGGGGAGGCCACGGATGCGGGTGGGGATGGAAGCGAGGGTGGTGAGTTTGGGAGTAGGGAGGACGTAGACGTCGCCGCCGCGTCCGCCGCTGCCACCAGAAGGGGGGCCCATGGCCTTGAATTTTTCGCGGTGGAACGCGACGCAGCCGTTGCCGCCTCTGCCTTTGACGTGGAGATCAGTGCAGGAGTGTGAGCGAGAGACGTAGGGCATACCGCCTCGAACGTGGATAATGGCATGGTCGAGAAAGGCGTCGCCCTGGACAATATGAGAGTGGTGGTGGCAGCAGACGAACGAGAGAGCTGACCGCTTGACGACGTTTACGATCAGCGCGTCTTTGAGAGGAAAAGAAACGTCGTAGCATATGAGATTTGTAAACAAGAGTAAACATCCGCCTTTGATAACCATACATACAACTCGGGGTCCGTTGTACAAGTACCCTACAAGGGAAAATAAAATCCTCATCTTTCTGCGCTCAAACCGAGTAGCCTGCTTGGGGTCAATGCTGTAGAGGTGCGGGGAGAGGTGGAGCTGATACGCAACAAGAGGGATGCGGCTGTCTCGTCATCGGGAGTATAGACCGGCGAGGATGCGGGAGAGTGTCTGGTGCCCGCACGGAAGCCAGAGAAGCGGGGCTGCATGTGGGGGAGAGAGGTCCTTGGGGAGGGGAGAGTGAGGACAGGGGGCATGGGGAAGGTGGAGGGGGGACAGGTTGCAGAGGTGGGGGGAGTGGGAAGCTGGGAGGTGCGGATGGGAGGAGGGGAAGAAGAAGGGAGCCAGGTGGAGATGGAGGGAAGTGAAGTGGAAGCGGGCGCGGGAGCAGGCGCAGGAACAGGCGCAGGAGTAGGAGCAGGGTCGTCTTTGGTCAATGAGATGGGCTCTTTGCAGCTGGGGCAGCCCGTATGCTCGAGCTGCTTGACCCGCTCAGTGAGATCCTGGAGGTATGCGACGGTGCGGACGAGGATCTCGAGCTTGAACTCTTTCTCGCCGGCGGCCTTGGGCTTGGGCCGCGGCTTTTGCTCGTCGTCGTCCGACTCGTCATGGTCGCGCTTGTACTCGGGGGGAACGAGCTCGCGCAACGTGGCGAGGGCGTCATTAATTTTTGTGCGGCGGGCCTTTTCGATAAGAGAGTGGTTTATTTTGCGCTGTGCCTCGCGGGCGGCACGCGAGAGAGTGCCTGGCCGGCGACCACGACGCTTGGGCGGGGGCTGGTCGTCGCCGTCGTCGTCTAGCTCGGGCTCGGGCTCCTGCTCGTGCTCTGCCTCTGCCTCTGCCTCTGCTGCCTCTGCCTCTGCCCCGAGCTGCGAGGGCGGGCTGGAGAGGGAAGACTCGTCGCTGCGCTGACGCTTTGCTCTGCGAGGTGGATTGCAGAAGCCAGCGTACATGGCGGGTGCGATGGGACGGAAGGAGGAAGACATGGGACTGGAGAGAGTCGGGGCATCCCCTGCTTAATAGGCTCGTGTGCTCACCCAACGTGCGCCCGATGCGATTGGCTCATTGCCGCACGTGTGTCGACGGTCACAAGAGCACAATCCAAGTCAAGTTGTCGCACGACCAAGCCAACGTTCCAGGCTTATGCTCCCTTGCCCACACTCACGTCTCCGGTCCCTCGCCCGCGCCATGTCCTACATCAAAACAGCGGGCGCGCTCATCATCGGGTATGTCGTGCCAGATTGCGCAATTCATTCCTCACTTGCACTACCAAGCGACGAGATCCTAAACGGCAAGACCCTCGATCGCAATTCAAACTACTTTGCCCGCTTTTGTTTCGAGCATGGCATAAATCTGTGTGTCCACGTTCCCGTCACGCACGACCGTCCCTGACGTTGCCACAGAAAGCGTGTCGAGGTCATTGCAGACGACGAGGACGAAATGTACGTATCCATCTTCTCATCTACCCGACCCGTCCCTGACCACACCCAGCATCGAAGCCAGTCGCAGAATGGTCGATCGCTACGACCTCGTCGTCACTTCGGGCGGCATTGGCCCCACCCACGACGGTATGCCCCTCCCCCCTCTCCCCGCTCACCGCCTCATCCCCCCAGACATCACGTACGCCTCCCTCGCCAAAGCCTTTCGCCAGGAGCTCAGCTACCACCCAGAGACCCTCGCCCGCATGGAGGAACACCTTCTCCTCCGTCCCTCGTTTGCACAACAGACCGAGGACCAGCGCGTCGCCCGCAAGCGCATGGCCCTCTTTCCACACGCAGCCGAGGTCCTCGTCGTCGCTCCCGACATCTGGGTGGTCCGTCCCCGTCTCTCCCCGCGCATCCCCCCGCTCACCCTCCCCAGCCCGTCGTCCGTCTCGAGGGCAAACTCTGCGTCTTCCCAGGCATCCCGTCCCTCTTTCAAAAGATGCTCGACGGCCTCGCCCAGTTCCTACCCCTTCCACCCGTCCACGCACGCCCCTGTCGCTTGCAGGTCTTTACAAAGTACGTCACCCGCGTCTTCGTTTCGGCGTGTTGATCGATCCTCGTCAGTCTGCCGGAATCGTCGATCGCCCCCTATTTGACCACGCTCCAGAATCGCGTGTCCTCCCAAGGCATCCGCATAGGCTCCTATCCCCTCCTCGCCCGCGGCGTCTACGTCTCTCTCATCGGTGCCAACCGCGATCGCATACACGAGCTCGCTCAAGAGGTCGAAAAGGAGATCCAGGGCCGGATCGTGTCCGAGGAGGAAGCAGAAACAAAGCGACTCTCCAATGGTGCCTAGTCACATTCCTGTACTCGTCCCATTACATGACAATAAAGTTTCTCTCGACAACCCAAAGCCCAGTGAAGGAAGAGAAAAAAAAAAACGATCCTATCGGTCCTAGCTGCATCGTCGTCCAGAAGAAGAAAAAAAAATACGGCTGCAAGGCGACTCACTGCTCTGTACGCGTCAGGACCACGACACTGCGTTCCTGATCGCCTCGACGACGCCGTGCGCGACCAACCCCTCGTCGGCCATGCGCTCCAACAGCCGACCCATCCACCTCGCGCTCTGTCCCTCTCCCCCCGCACGCGCCTCGTACTCGATCTCGTCCGCACACTCGAGCACCGCCTCGCGCTGATCGCGACTGAGCACCCCAAGCGAAAACGTGACCGCCGAATGGCGCACGCTCGCATCGACGACGATCAAGTCCGGATAGACGTATCGATGCACGTCGTCCCGCCTATCGAGGCGCACGACCTGCCACACTTGGTCGCCGTCGGAAAAGGTGGCGTTGACCCAGTATATGAGCACGCCGAGCGCGAGGGTGCCCAGCGCGCGGAGGTGGACTTCCTTGTCTGATTCGTCGTCGGGGTAGGCGTACGAGAGCGGGTTGTATTCGAACCTGAGGAGGCGGGAGGGCATCGTGTGGTCGAGGTGTAGGGATGGGGTTTGGGTCGAGGGGGTGGAATGATTATCGTTGACGTAAAAAAAGAAAAGAAAAGAAAAAAGTAAAAATGCGGGAGCATGTCGGCGCGTCGGATTTTTCAACGGGCGTTCGCGGCGATTGACCAAGGATCGAGAAAGGGGATGGACGCGGGTTCGCTGTGTCTGTTTCCAAGCAAGCTCGCAACGCCCCCACACGCATGCACGTCAAAAAGTTTAAACGTCATTCCCCGGTCTTTCTCTTCTTTTTTTTTAAAAAAAAGAGAAAAAGTCCGTTTCTTCTTCTCAAATTCTCTGTTTGAGAAGGAAAAAAAAAAGGAACAAATGTTGATATAGGGTTCCGTCCCGAAACTGAAACTGTGCCTGAAGCGCACACCGGGGTCTAAAGTACATCCATGCGTGCGCATTACGGCTGGTTTGCAAGGGCATCGGTTTCGACACCTCCCGCGATCAGGCCGAGGTCTAGACCGCCGCGTTCATGGTCACGTTCCTAACTTCGATATCGATATCGGAGATAATACTGTACTTGGTCTGCTGTTCGGATCCGATGATCGCCTGCAAGGGGGCCGAAATGCCAATGAACATGCAGGGACGTAATAGGAACTAGGAACGAGCTCGTGCAATGTGCATTGTGCATTGTGCATTGTGGGTGGGAGAATACGTGTCGCTTCGTGCACGTCGTTCGTGTGGTGACGAGGGTGGAAACGCAACTCCGACGCTTCGGCTTCGAGTCACAACGGTCATTTGCTGTCAGAGGCGAGCAAGGCCCGGAAGGAAAATTTACATGTAAAGTTTGTGGCCTCGCGGAGGCACGATGAAAAAAATGGAAGCGGAAGAACCGGGAAAATGAAAATTTCCGGTCGACTTTCCTGGCAAATGGTGCTGGTGCTACGCCGGCGCGTCTCATACTCCACAACTTGCGCCCGTTAGACGACTGCGCGCGTCAACGTGATCGTTTCTAACTACCTAATCCTTCGACGTTCGTGGTGCCCATGACTCTGCCGTTGATGGGAAACGGCAGTGAGTGTACCGTGTTTGTGAGACGAGTCGTGTGATCGAAAACCTGATTGTCACATCCTCGATACCGAATGACGCGTATGACTGGGACCCACCTGCGACGGTCTCGCTCCAGCACTTGAAAGCATAGCGCACGCGGGTGAGTCTCTAGCAAACCCAGAACGACTCGATTTTACAAGAGCGGGCCGGACCTGAGCGTAAGGTAATGGATAAGCTCGGCCGGACCAATTAAAAATTCGACAGATGTTGTAGAAATACCCTTGTCGTATCAAGCCCGGAATGGAAGATGACACGTATCCCCCCCCAACTAGGTGACCCGCATGTCCAAGGCTAGCAGGCCGAGGCGTGCCTTTATTGATCAATCCGGTGCTACACCTCACGGAATAGAAAATTGAGACCTGCTTTAGCCCGCAAGATCCGGTGGTTTTTCAACGTTTAAATCAAACGAGCCATTGCGAGCTGCCAACCCTATAATAAAGTTTGCAAACACATGGGGCAGTAGGTCGGCCATCATTCTTGTATTTCACTCTTTTCACCGATTTTTCCAGACTGTATTTTTGATATGGTTGGCGGACTATGTGCATGGGTGTAGTACTACACTACGAGAAAGCATGGAAGTGTCTAGACCCCCAGCCGCTTGCCTATCCCAGATTCGTCGACGGCGACACTGACGATTCTGTGAAAAAGTCTCAGGTGTCAATAGAATCAAGTTTTCACCGACTGAACGACACCGAGTCTGCCACGCCAACTTGCTTGCAGGCCAGTGATCAAGAAACGCACGGAAGAGTCGCCGCCATATCAAAAGACCACAGAGTCGGGCCCTCGGGCGTCGGCAGTGAGTAAATCTTGCATCGTTGCACGTGGGGGATTCACTGCTTCTTTTTCTTTCCGTTTTATATTTCTCTTCTGATATATTCGTCATCCAGGAGTGACAATGTGTTTGGTCGTATGCGGGTGGAAGCAATCTTGCCACGAACGAGATATACTTCTGAACTCGAGTGTCATCAACGGCACGACCTCGACGGATCCTCTGCCATGAGGTAATTCGCCCTGTAGATCTTGTTCGTCCAAATCCGTAATATTGACCAGTATCGAAAGAGACAAAACATACGGTACAACAGACATGCCGCGACTGAAGGCTCCGGGCGAGTGTGCCAAACGACCGCACTAGAGGCCAGATTTGGCTGGAGCACTGGACTAGGCTCGAGAGCGCCGTACATGATCTCTCTGCTGGACGTATGGATAGATTCGCGAATATTTATGGACTCTTGTATATAAACCTTCTCGGACCCATAACAGCGTCAATATGGATATGTGCCAAACGTCATGCCAGGGCAGCTTACTATCCGTAACATCAACCAGCTCCGTGCATCCCAACCTCCGTACCTGAACCGAAACACCCACACTTGGGAAGGACGTATAATCGTCGAGGAAGGTAATACAGCAATTCCACAGTGGATGTTTCCGGATCACAAGGGCGGGTCTTCCAGATTGTTGCTGCGATTCGCTAAGCCTTACGCCACAACCAAAACCAAAGAATATACCATTATACGAATATGCTCAGTGGGAGGATTGAGATCGCCCATTCGTCTGTTGGGCCTGATAGACCACGAGTGGTCAAACAATGAACCGGTTCTAGAACAAAGGGGGCTCACGGGCGGGATTGTCCCAGATATTTGTCCGTTGGTAGAAGAATCTATATTCTTTGTTTATTTTACCCTGAGCTGCTTCTGTTTGATGAGCGATGGGTGTCTTCATGCAAACGTGAAGGACAGTGGACTCACCAGACTCCCGTGGCTGTTGGCTATGAGAGTTAGGCTCAATGCATATTCGCAACATTCGAGGATGCTTGCATGCTTGACCTGACCCGACGCATACACGTCGAATGGCTCTGGTACAATATTCACTCTACCTGACAGCTGGGGTCAGGTCGAGCATCAAGAACCTCACGAGCAGTATTCGGCCGATGCGAAGCCCGTGTATTGTTTCCCCGTCGGAACCTCGCGTGTAACCACCCTTGGAACGTTCGATGTTGCCTTTCTGCGGCGGGCTGAGAATCGATGAGGGGTTCTTCCGGATAGGAGGATGGTTTGAGGGTAACTGTCGCGGTTGGTGGCTATGATGCAATGTGTGACGGGTCAGGCTGTGATCCTTCAACCCCGTGGGGGTCGACGGACGATGGCGACGAGGAAGCCTTCCCAGGCGCGTCAGCACGAAAACAAGGAAATGAAGCGGAAACAAACATCATCATAATTAAAGTGACCGGTAGGCATGCTTGAAGGGACCTTGGTCTATGCGCTTGTGAAAAACCGTCTGCTTCGAAGCAGAAAAGGACCAGTCGTACCTCGAGAATGTCATCATCTTCGTTGGGGTGTGATGGCTAAGGTAGTTGTCTGTAAGCATATCATATCCACATTCTGGCACAAAAAATACATACCTGGGATGGACCGTACGAGTCCGGGAGGATGGTGTTCAACTCGTGGACGGTGATTTTTCCATTTCCTTGTCTGGTTGCAAGAAGGCTACTGTTCTGCGAGTCGGCAATTAACCATGTGTATTCACTCTCCTCGATGTCGGGGATGATCCGAACAAGTGTGGACGCGTCGAGAAAGGAGATGGATGGTGTGACCGAGACGGGTCGAGATGAATTTTCCGTTTGGAGCGAGACAGAGCGTAACCTACCTTCACCCTCGAATTGGAATCGGGCCACCAGTAGGGTGCCAGTCGAGGCATCAAACGACTGGATTTTCTTGTCTGCTGATGCGGTGAAAAGCTGAAGCTGGCGAAGGGATTATTGCCAACAGCCTAAGGTGTCGTAGCTTTGATGGTGACGAGTTTATCACTGCTGCAAATGTCAAACACATAGATTGAGCTTTGATGTGGTAGCAATCTGACCCGGTAATCGGTTTGTCATGTTCATCAGTTGTCAGACTCCAGACACTCACTTCCCCTCTGCTAGTTCCATTCGCAAACGTCGTCGAACCCGGGGACACGTCGACAGCCCACACACTCGCCTGATGACCTTTTCCTTGATCTCTGCATCCCAAACAGTCGCCCCCTGAGTGGCCTCCAATGACCCACCTATCATCCTTTGACACTGAAATCTCCATCCCCGTCCGTCTTGCTACCTCTTGTCCATTCACAAGTTGCCATTGATAGATTCCTTCTTCAGTCCCGCACAAAAGATGTCTCCCGTCAGGACGAAAAGCGAGCGTGTCATACCCCAATTCTGTCGCCAGTATCGAGTACCATAAGTTTATCTGACCGACCTGTCAGCATTACTCGGTCGCACGGAATCCACGCACATGTCCTAGTAGATGACATTTTCGTTCAGGACTTGCAGGTAGAGTGTCGAGGGAGAGGTTTGTTCCTTGTGCGCAACGAAGCTGTTCCATCCCCACGTTCATGTCCAAACAGACGCCTCATGGCTCGAGCCTCCCCAGTTCGGAACATCCACGACAGTGCGCGCCGTCAGTTTTACATGCGCACGTTCCTCATTGTCGAGGCTGGTGCTACACGATGCCCCCTTTAAATAATTGCAGGCGTTCATCATGAACTGTAAACGGTGCCTCAGACCCCATCCATCCTGCAAATAGTCTCGTCCTCGATTAACAAGGCATTCCGGATACGAGAAGCCATTTCTGTACGATTCTGGAAGCTGCAGCTTCTGCTATGATTGGGGGGAGGTGCATTGGACCCTCGTGTGTCCGTGTCTCCCACTTCAACATCGCTAGTCCCGTTGGCGATAGGGGCCGCCATTTTGCTTGTGCTGCCCGACGGTATACATTATTCACGCTGTTCATTGCTCATCGAGGACGTTGACCACGTATTTTCCAGCGGATTCAACCGAAAGTATCGACCCCCATCTATTCATTTGAAAAACCAATATGAATGCGATGCGCTGATCTCTATCAACTGCGTGTGTCATATCATTACGTTGTCACATTTTAATCTGTGGTTGTGACTGAACTGGGGGTCGCTTCAACCACAATTCTCATTCCCAATAATCCTTCCGGAGCCATTCGGATGAACACAACATAAAGGGTCGCGTGCGCGCTGTCTCGTTCACGCAGAGAATGGTCCGACTAGAAGGAGCTACGGTGTCATTAGGTCCCCTATACCGCAAACGTGACTCATTTCAAAACTCCTCTTTCAGTTAAAGTCGATCTTTGCAATTACAGTCGACTCCCTCCTAACCCATACCCCTCGGGATAGCCCATGGAGGTATGGGTTATGGGGAGTATGGGTTATGTGAGAGGTCAGTTTCCGACAAAGAAAAAATAAAACTTTTGCATATAAACATCTAGTAAGTTATTAGATATATGTGTAGTTACTCTTTCCGAGCGAAATAACTAGTTAGTTTTGTATCGTGCATACTTTGCATCTCAGCGGTGCACATCATCCGTCCAAAGGAACCTAAAACCACCTCCAGCTTGCGGGCAACAGGATCATCCATGTCCTTTGTGTATTTTTGAATCACCAATGTTGCTCAAAGGAACTCACTACGTGTAGGTGCTGGTTCAACAACCATGTCCAAGTCAGACTCATTGTCTGCATTGCCGCCATTTTCCAACCTTTCCCGCGCCATCTTCGCATCCATCACGGCTTCATATATGTCTTTGTCCGTTGCATCATAAACATGATGCACCTCAGCAGCCGGATTGAGGAGTTCATCAATGTTCATTTGGTTTGTGCACTGAAGGACACCGGTTGCCTCCAGACTATCCAGAGCAGACTCAACGGCATCCTCTGCTTGTTGGATGGGATCAAATGGCGCTTCCGAGTGAATAAGAGATGAAATCGGGAGAATTGGTTGGATGGGTTCTGCATCAACATTGGGCGGCAAGATGGCGGCTTTTCGCCAGCAGTTCTGGATCATAGTGGTATCCACTTCATTCCAAGCTTCGTCAGCAAGGCGCATGCCATCAAGTTGGTCAATATCATAGATGTGAGATGGAGTGGTACCAGTGTCATATGCGATGATGGAGTGATGGATAAACCTGGCCCAGTAGTGTGCCTTGAAGCAACAGATGATGCCCTGATCATTTGGCTGTATATGGGCAGTAAGATTTGGCGCAAAGTTCTCAACACAGATGTTGGTGAGTGTATCAGGTACCATGTGTCCAGAAAAGTTGTCCTGCAGGAGTAAAATTTTTCTTCCTTCATGTTGGAGCTTCTTGTCCCAATCCAATAACCACTCTTGATAGATTGCACCCGTCATCCAAGCCTTAGCATTATTTTGATAGTTGAAGCCAAGCTGCGCCCCAGTTTTGTTCTTGAAAGCTCGGGGCTTGTATGCATTTCTGATGATAAGTGGCTTAAGTTTCCTAGAGCCATCTGCATTCGCCATGAATAGGTAAGTTAACCGAAGCTTTTTGCCTTTAAGACCAGCATGTTGCTTGTTAGCAAGCCCTCGATCAGGTGGCATACTAATTTCTTTTTAAAAAATATTTTGAAATATTAACAAAAACTCATGCATAGAACAGTGCAGATTTGTTGGCATTAAAGATATTGCACAGCTTGTATCCACTATGCTTTATCAGGTTTTGAATGCGTAGGCACTCTTTGTCAACCATGTTGGGTGCTGCAGAAGCTGCTTCACCATAGCGCTTTGTTTGTGTTAGGTTGTTTCGGATCTTGTACCGAGTTAGCCAGCCATCACTCAACTTGAGATGCTCATCCTCCAGAACACCAGTAAGTTCAGCGAAAGCTTTCCATTTTTGGCATATAACCTCGCCCATCAAAATAAGTTTGTCAGCCATTGCTTTTGATACCCAAAGATCTAACATCTCCGTCACCTCAGGATGTTGTGTCTGGCAAACCCTTTTTGCCAAACAAGCTGTACCTCCAGTTCTCTCATATTCAGCCCACCATGAAGTTTCGTGTTTCAGCCAATCAGATATTTTTGGCTGCTTCAGGTAGAGAGAGGGGTAAATCTTGTTGAAATGATTTGCTGTTTGGGTTTGGTTTTCACCATAGGCATGATGCCAATCAAGAATTTCTAGTTGCTGTTCAAATGTGGCATTTTCTTTCTTTGGGGGTTTCTGCCATCGCCCACTATTCCCCTGATTGGCTGGCTGATGTGTGGACTGATCCAGACCTACAACAAATTAGGTTGGCATCAACTTTAAAAATTTCAAAAGCCATACGTTTTCGCTTTTTTGAGGGAGCTGCACTTTGTGCTGGGCTGGCAAGCTTCATCAGCTTCTGCACAATAGACTTTTCCTTTTCATTTAACCCTCTGAGGATAGCTTCATAATCAGAAGCCTCGTCAAGTTTCTCCACTAGTCGTTCTTCATCCACTAAATTCCCAGCATAATCTAACCACTCTTCATCCACATCAGAGATTGATTGGCTTGCTTTCAACTTTGCCTCAAGCTCGGTTTTACGATCATGGGTCTGATCTTGAAGCTTCTGTAGGCCCTTCTTTAGAGTGTCAGCAGGTTTCATAATGATGAAGTTGATGTTTCGGGTCAATGTTACCATATTGGATCATCCAGAAGTAGTGATTATATAATAAAATTTCCTAATTTGGTATTATCTTGGCATAAACATATGGGTTATCATGGTCAAGATAGGTATGGGTTATGGGTTATGGGTTATAGATTCAAAATCCCTGCAAACCGACTTGGGAAATCCAAAAACCTATGGGTTATGAGGGAGTATGGGTTATCTAGGGTATGGGTTAGAAGGGAGTCGACTGTATCAAGCTCGAACGGCTAATTCCAGGCTTGGTTCTTACGTGTCCCGGCTGTGCAACCCTTGATTTTGAGCCACGATAACGAAGCCAATTCCATCACTCTGTACCGATTTTTCCAGAGGGCTTTTTTGATAGACGAGCTCGTATGTCTTGATGCCTCGGCCAAACCTCGGCGATAAATTTCGCTTTATCGACGTCTATCCCAACTCCCGCCGCATCACTCGTCTTGCGGCGATGTATTCGGCACCGACTTCCCTTAATGTCCGTGGAATGACACGGCGTTACGTTTCCTTGCCATCCGCCTTTCAGAGCTCACCTTTCCAATTTTCGCTTCTGCAGCCCTCCTTGTGAGTCGTTGTTTCTCTCCCCTGTTCATCACCCAACTCGACGTGAAGGTCGTGTGGCCCGCTGTTTGCACGGTTGGCCGATCCTACGCGGTGAAATCGGTCGACGATGGTAATGCGCCACTTGTCCCCATCGCTGACAAAAGACAAGTATGCCCTTGCGCGGCATGCCGTCTCGTCACCGATGTCGACATAGACCAGACCGCCTCGTTCCTCGCCATTGCTCCCGACGAGCAGGCTTGCTCCTAACTGCTAGCTACGTTGGGTCGTCTAGCGCGGCCGTCGAGCGCCAGGGTTTGCTCTCGTCAGTCCTGATGTCTTGTATCGTCGGGAACGTGACGGGCTGACATGGGTGATTATTGTCGTAGGTTCGACGGTATAGGGACGATCATACCTACCGACTCTGTTGGTATTTCTACTCGTATCATTGGCGCCACCACGCCTGCTGTTCTACCAGCAGCGCTACGTCGACTGTAAGGCTTTGAATTGGCCGCCTTCGACGACAAGGGAGTAACTCGGTGGTTTGTCAGGCTCGGCATTGTGTGGGAGAGAAAAAGAAAGGACTAGACTGGCTTACGTACCCAGTATACCCGGCATTACCGATGACATGCCAAGCTCTCGTCGCGAAACCGTTTCATTTTACTTCGTGTAAACGAGTCTCAAACCTATGACGTAGCAGTGATCTGTTCGGTGGCAAGGTATAATACGAAAATGTGCAGGTCTCCAGTCTCTGCATAGTTTTATTGGTTCTACCTCATGCTGAATTGCTGACTCTGCGCGGCACGACATTTGCTTCGTTCATCATCCTCTTTACCATCCCGTCTACGTGAATCATTGTCTCTCTATGATTTCCTACCCAACAGACATCAGGTCAGCGGACCTGTTTAAACTACCGCGTGAATGGGTAGCAAATCATCCATACAGTAATCATACATGGTGGAACAGCTGAATAGCAGTGAAACACTTCTCTCCAAGATCGGCAAATGCAAAGTTGATCCCTACGCCCCAATACGTTGTTTTACGCACACGCGGACGTTAATTATCGGGTCAACTCATTTGCCGGCCCTGATGGAGAGCAGTGAGTAAATCCGCCAATTGAACGAACGAGCCTGGTTTCCTCGGGTACTTTCACGTTCGCATTGTCATAATCACGTTATAGCTTGATGGCATGAAGATGATAACCATTGGTAATGGTTCAGTGTTTGCGTGGACTTTGGAAGTAGTCAAGTGTTCGAGTTACGTGCGTCTTGCTGCTCATTCTTTACGACATAGTCCCACAGACGTTGAGCTGACGGCAAGTGTATTGTGAACGAAAGGGCTGGGCAAGGGGTTTGTAACATCGGTGTGTCCGGGTGGTCCGCATGGATGAGGTGCTCAAGTGGGGCTATGAGTGTCCCGTCGATCACGCATGCGGGCTAGATTGCGTGGGAGCGTAGTGGATACCGATCTATACACCCACTCCGATGCTCCTCAAGCCTCAAGGCCTCAATGTCTACCACGGATCATCTCCGTCAAGTTCTGCACCGGGTGACACTGGTCGAGGGAAAAGGTGCGTTTCAGTTCCGGGTACTTTTTGACACGAATGTATCCGAGAAGTTGAGGTGAACGGGAGGGCCCGAGAGCTACTCCCATGAACAGCCTTTTCAAGTATGAAAGCTACCGGAAGCATGACAGAAAAAAAAAGTTTGAACCGACTTGTTGCGTGTCCACTTGTAGACTGGCAGAAGTCACCACAGCCGTGGTATGGAAGCGGATACATACATAGCGTGTAGACCTCGTGGACGGTCAGAGGCGCTAGCCCGGACATGAAGAAGGTGAGGATCTGAGCATTGCTAACTGGCTCAGCCGTAATTTTTGTTTGTGTTTCATTTCGTGCCGCTCCGCGCCAACTTGTCAACGGGCCCTACAAGGAAAGGTCTGTTCTCCGCGTTGTTCGCTTCTAAATTCCCTTAAATACCACTCATCCTTCAATTTTAAAATCTTCACCTCTTGTTCTTTTTCCCGTATCCAGTTTACGAACATGCACGCCTTTGTGACGTTCGCCTCTCTCGTCCTGCTCCTCGCCACCCACCTTGTACACGCCTCCGTCTACGTGAGTAGTTGTCTTTCCATCCGTCGTCTCGCCTAACGACGCGTAGGTCACCAACCCTGTCCAATCTTCCTCCTGCACGGGTGGTCAATCCTGCGATGTGACATGGGTCGACAACGGCGAGGCGCCTCTCCTGTCCACCATCGGCGACTGTGAAGTCGGCCTTTATACGGGCGAACTCGTATGTTCTCCGCCCTCTTTGGGTTGCATATTACCATCTTTGTTTTTAGCAATTTGCCCAATCGCTGCCAAACGTTGACGTCTCCAGCACCAATTCCTTTACGTTTACGGTACGTCCTAGGGTTTGCATGTAAACATAGATTTGACCACCTTGTTGCAGGTTGATGCTTCCGCTGGCACCAATGGGCAATAGTGAGTGAGTCCTTCGGTGCTGAGACTGGATCTAACCCGTCCTAGCTACATTGTGTTCACCAATTCTGCAATCGGCTACCAAGGTTTCTCAGCCTCATTCACGTTAGTGCTTACGTGACGTGATCGAATACTTGGTCTGACGCAGTTGCGTTATAGCCTCAACGGCATGACTGGAACGACCTCTGGCAGTGGTTCGTCCACGGCCCCCGCCACCACCTCTGCCGGCTCATCCACCTCTGCAGGCTCATCCACGCCCGGCTCCAGCACGCCAGCGACCACTCCATCAGGTACTTCCACCTCTGCTGTTGGCACCACCGTGCCGACCAGTTCGACCCCTGCTACAGGTACTTCCACAAGCCCTAGTGCAACCTTGACGACGCCCACTGTCACGAGCACTGGTGCCACGTCCACCACGCCTACTTCCGCTACGACATCTGCTTCCACGTCTGCTTCCGCTACCCCCACCAACGCCGCTGTCCGTGTTGGATCTTCTGCGACTCTCGGTGGCGCAGCTGCCCTGTTTCTGCTGTCAGGTGTTCTTGCTTTGTAAGGGGTTTCCTTTCCTGCGATACCATTTGTAGAGTGCGGCATTGAACTTTTTGAACATTGTGTGTGATTTTTTTTTCTGGTTTGTTATTTTACCTGTAGGAGGAAAAAAAAGTAGTTTTTGATACCTTGCTAAGTTTTTGTCATATTATTCTTCATTTTCACGAACTTTGCGCAAGTAGCATTCGCTTGAGCAAAAAATCATTCATTTCTAGTTGCGTGGGAGATGGCGAGATTAGGGCGTGACTTGCCAGTGGTCCCCATGTCTACCATCACGACCGATCTCAAGCCCGCTCGCAAGCAGAAACAAAGAGAGTCCAAATTGCACCCCGCACAGGGCGTAGGACGTCTCAAGACTGTCGTTCGCCGTCTACCGCCCAATCTACCCGAAGAGGTCTTTTGGCAGAGCGTCCAAGCATGGGTCACGGACGACACCGTCACCTGGAAGGTCTACTGTCCTGGAAAGTTGCGTACGAAACGGTGCGTTTCTTGCGTTCGCCCCCGAGGGGCGTTGCTCAAACGGGCGGGCGAGACAGGATAAACAAGGAGGGCATCTCCTCGCGCGCGTACATCGCGTTCAAGAACGAGGAGCAGGTGGTGACGTTCAGTCGCGAGTACAATGGGCATGTGTTTAGGGACAAGGCAGGTCGGTCGGGTTTGCACTCTGCCCGTTCGATGTGTTCCCAGGGAGAGCTCAACGGGGATCGACAGGCAACGAATCGCAGGCCGTCGTCGAATACGCACCGTTTCAAAAGGTGGCTACGGAGAAGAAGAAGGTCGACGCGCGAAACAACACCATCGATAGGGGTGAGCCCGAGGTTCCGTCTTGCACGCGCGCGCGCGCCATCTCATCTCCCGACAGACGAGGACTATTTATCCTTTCTCGAGTCACTCAAGAACGCGACCAAGACCGAGCCCGTACCGCTCGAAGCACTGAGTCAGTCTTGCATACGTGTACACGTCGTTTAATATCTTATGCCGGCAAACAGTCGCCGCCTCACAACCGCCCCCTCCGCCGACGACCACGCCGCTTCTCGAAGCACTCAAAGCGGAAAAATCGGCCCAAAAGGACAAGGAAGCGATCCTTCGGAATCACGCACATTACAAGGACGCTGCGGCGAGTGGTGCCTCGTCGAAAAAGGAAGAGGCAAAAAAGAAGGCGGCGGCGGCGGCGGTGGCAGCCAAACAACAACAACAACAGCAGCAGCAGCAGCAACTCGAACCATCGGCCCCGCTGAGCAAGAAGGCGAAAAAGGCTGCTTCGACGCCGGCGCAAGACGGGCAGGGTCCTTCTGCAAAGAATGTGCCTGCTGGCACGACTGCACCCTTGATTGCGAAACCGCCTGCGGCTCGGCAACGCCCGCCCAAGGAGGGCCGCAAGAACGACGGCGCAACTGCGCCTGCACCTTCGTCGTCTGCTTCCGGCCCTGCACCTGTCCCAGCCAAATCTAGTTCAGTGCCGCCCCAGCCCGTGACGACGGAGCATCCAGCTGCAGGCTCGCCCGTACAGGGCCAACGCAAAGGCCGACCCGTGGTCGGACTCGGCCGGCAGTTTGAAGCGGCGCTATCGGGTGCTGGCGTCGCTGTCGCACCGAGTCCGAGCGCCGAGCGCAAGAAGCGTGACAAGGGGAGCGAGCCTAGGTCTAGTGCTCAGGCTGGCGAGGCCGGCGGCGCAGGCAAACACCGTGAAGACCGCATCTCGAGCCCCGCGTCGGCCGTTCCGAGCATTTTGCAGCGTCCGGCGGATGCGGGTGCGCCAGCAGAAGTCATAATTATGCAACGATCGCAGTCGCCTCGGGGGACGGAAGGTCCAGGTCAGGCACAGGGCCAGGGTCACGTTCGCGCACATGCACAGGCAGAGGGTTCAGTTCCTCCTACTACTGGTCCTCCCAGAGGCCGGAGAGGGAGGGGAAGGGGACGGGGTCATCGGGGCGGTTAGTGATCGGTGACCACGATCATGAGCACGGTTTGGTTCAGACGGCTGTGTTTTCGCGTTGATGGTCCTTGGATGGATGGCGGGTATTGCTCGGACAGTACCTCGCTGCTATGGTCCAGTATCTTGGACTTGATCGGCCATCTCCTCGTTGTTACGTGGGCCACCAGAGGTGAGCGTGGCCGTTCGTAAGTAGTAGTTTCTGATGGGTAGAACATTTTTTTTCCCATAATCTCGTTGTCGTGAACCCACATGGAAATGCCATACAGAATTACAATGTTCAGTCCATTTATAGCAAGATTAATCTCAATTCTGACTTGTTGCCTCGTCCGTTCACAAGCCGAATTTTCATAATGCCACTCGCTTTCCCACCATCTAATCTATTATATCATTGGTAGGGAAAAAAATTGTTTACGGGTAGGGTATCCTCGTAGGGTATCGTAGACCGTCATCATCGCCGTCCTCGTCAAGGGGGGGAGAAGGTATTATTTATCATCGTCCGAACCCAGAATGACCCCAAAAAAGCAGAGATTACGCTTCACACCAGCCCGGAGAGAGAAAAAGAGATCGCGAAGTAAGAAAACGAGTTGAATGTTAGCGATAAAGTTCGAAAAGAAGATAAGGACGAGAGACGATCAGAGCAAACTGGCACCGAGCATGGCGGCGACGAGGGCAACGAAACCAGTAGCGATGGCAGGCTTGCCAGCGCCGTTAGTAGACGCCGCCGTGGAGGTCGTCGCAGCAGACCCAGATGCCTTGGATGCCGATGCTGTCGTGGTCGCCGAGGCGCCAGCTGCCGTGGACGCAGCCGAGCCGGAGCTGATGGGGGTTGGAGCACCGATGGGCGCGGTCGACTCGCCATTGATCTCAGCCTGGACACTAGAGTTGAACGTCCCGCTCATGCCGGACAAGCTGTGGGAGAAGAACAACGTCACCGGGGATCCGACAGAGGAGTCGCAGCGACGCACGTAAACATGGCAGAGAAGGCCTCTTCTGGATATTGAGGCGCCGAAGGGTTCATGTACGAGTTGGAGGTCACACGAACGAAGCTTACGGTTGGCGTTGAACATCAAAGCGAACATGAAGTGAGTGTGAGGGCTCACTATTTGTCGCTGTTAGGGCCGATACCTGCATTTATGGGGACCGTGATCTGGGACACGGTCGACACGTCGATATAGGTCCCAAGCGTCTGAAGGAGCGTCTAGAGCAGACAAACATGTTAGAATATAATAAAAAATAGTGGCTCTTGCACACCTGTTCGAGTGCGTTCCCTGCGAAGATGCCAATGGATGCGTTGCCAAACTGTGAGAGGGATGGTGACTTTCCATCATCTATCCAGGAGATGACTGCATTCTGGCCACCAGTGAAGACCGTAGTAGCGACTGGAGAAGTGAGCTATTCCACATGTTAGTGTTGCTACCCACGGGACGTCTTCGACGAGACAACGTACGAAAACGTTTGCCAGTGCTGAAGCAGCAAGAGTGAGAGAAACGATGGCGGAGGTGAACATTTTCGGGGATAACGAAGGTGTTTGAAAAGAATGTGGGGGGGTAGTTGAAAAAAACTACTGCACGGGTAGGCACGTTGTTAAGAGTGTTGGACAAGAGAAAGAGAGCAGAGCAACGATGGGATTTTGACGGAGTTCCAACCGTATTTTGTTGCCGGCAAGCGCGACAGGGGGACAGAGGCACTCAGGCGAGATATCGTCCCATTCTCATTGGCCGCCGACAGACAATATTCACATGGTTGCACGAAATTAGTTCCATTTCTTCAAGTCGCAACAGCCGAGCGCTGTGTAGACAAGTTGAGATCATTACAATCGGCGCCGCAATGAACATACTCGCGCGCTCAACTAGGAGCATCGAACACAGTGCGCATGACGTGGTCAGCTTTGCGACCAGTGTGTTTGATGAGCCCAATATAATCGAGCTCATGTAGAGAGCGGATGAATCGTGCCTGGACCTCCAGCCTCCATTTTTCCAGCTGTTCCTCGCTCTCCTCAGGGCAACTGTGGTCCTCCTCTCTCTGTCGTTGTTTCCCTTTTCGTCGAGTGGGAGTCTGCAGCAGCGCCTTGCGAGCCGGCTCATCCATTTGCCGCTTTTGTGCTTCCAAGACGACCGTGAACGACTCGAACCAGTCGAACACATTGATCATCTTCCCACTCTCCAGGTATCGCTGGAATAGGATGCTCGTGTCGGGCAGGTCCCAGAGTGTGTCCTCGTCATCGATCTCAACATCATTATTCACCACGGTAGTCACGCTATAGTCTTGCGGATGCAGTAAACCGGAGAACACTGAAGCACGCAGAGAAGGGTTGAATAGCTATTGAGATTCCGGGGATCAGATAGGATGATAAGCAAAGTTTATTGACCATACCTCGGAGGGGAAGGGCGTAGAGCCGGTGTACCATATATCCCACAGCGCTAGCTCTTCAAGGGAGACAAAACGAAGTCTGGAGTACACACGTCAACTTAGAATACATGGTTACTGAGATTACGCACTGGAAGTACTCAAGCAACCAGTCCCCGACAGTTTCCGCCACATTTCTTGTTTCCCGTGGCTCATTGTCGCGCCTACCATGAACCGAACGGGCCGTATCGACACGTGATATGATTCCTCTCTCCATGTCTCGTACCCGATCGGGGATATGGTCAAAGAAGTCAAGCAGTTCTGACAAGAGCGCATCTAATTGTTCTGACTCTAGTCTCCTTGAAAAGAATGAGTAGACCGAGTTGTTGCGATGCTGACTACTTACTTGACTAGGGTAATCAAGTATCGGTAAGTAGTACCAAGACGACCTCTCAAGGCCATACACATGAGCTCAAGAAGGGTTTTTTCTCTCCTGTGACCAACTGTAACCAAGAAGTCTTGCATAACAAGGAAAAGCCGGAAGGCGACGCGCAACAGTTTTGTTTGCATCCGAAAGGCGGCCCGGGCAGTTTGGATGAGAGCAAGGAGCTCCTCTGTATTTCCAGCAAGCCAGCCCGCAGATTGATCCGGGACCAGGGACGAAATCTGGACTCGAGCAAGAACGCAGTTGAGGAAGGAAACTGAATCGGGGCTGGTCAAATCTTGGGACGCAAGGATCTCGTCGGTGAGAAGAACCGTGAGGGGTTCCTCAAAATGTTTCATATGTGCTAGCTGGAATAACGCTTAAGAGGGAATGGCGGGCAGTTCGCGAAGGTTGTCACCTGCAGGATAGATACCATGCCATCGAGAGACGGTGAAGTTCTCCCAAAGAAGTCGACAAGAAATTCGATTGCTGCAGGTCCGAGGATGAGATCGGGATCGAACTCGACATCAAAAAAAGTCTGGCTGAAATGTAAAACTCGAAGTCATACGATCCAAGGAATAATCACCCTCAACAAGATATCATCCAAGACGTCCCGGCTTGTCGAGAACGAACAACTGCGAACTTGCAAGCGAGACAAGACTGATCGGGGATAAGTAGCATGAATATATGATGGAGTAGGTGGGGAGGTCATTGAAAGGATGAAAACGAGGGGGAGTTGAGGAATTGCGAGACTGCGGGTCACTAAGATCGTTAGCCAAGTCAAAGTATGCGCGAAATACCTGGAAATTTCAAAGAGATCCTGCATAACGAGAGGATCAAATTGCTCGAAATCGTGCAGAATAACGACAAGACGGTTTGCTTTGCCATCTGACCCTATCGTGCTTTCTAATCAACGAAGTTATCACAAAGTCTACAGTGCATCGTTACCTCTCGAATCACAAAGCGCCTTAAACCATATCTGGAGTAGGTTCATGTCGACCGTGGACAAGGAACTCGCAGACTTCCTTTTCACCGACTCTAGTGAATTGTTAAATGGCGATCTAGTTTAGGACAGCGGCGCGCACATGCCTAGCTCCTCTTCATTTTTATTGATGAAACCAGTAATAAGTGTTTTTAGTGCGGACGTGAGGTTTGGGCAATCTTGTGGGAAGAGATGCGTAACGGTATGAGTACCAGCGTTGTCATCAAACAGGCCGTCTTGCCCCTCTGTTTCGAGACGGGTTGAGACATCATCAAAGATTGACGGAGAAGTCCCAAAGACTAGCGGGCTCATTTAGTTGCGACGTTTATGTTCTTCCTCCACGCTTACCTGTGACTGATATGACCGGCAGTTCTGCGTGAGGTAGACCCGGTAGCGTGTCCGTGTAGGCCTTGTTGACTAACTCTGCCACCCTGTCTACAATCGGCGCGTGTAGAGCTTGGATCAATTCCTGCTCCAGCTTAGTACATGTTGTCTATGTTACCTGAGACATACCTGGACTCGCTGTAGACACTTTGACCATGCCATTTTGTACGCAGCAAAGCGCAGTTCGTAGCCATTTGGGAGATCCCTGTCCGGGAACAATGTGTAGGACTCGACATCGTCCGTGTCTGACATAACTAGATGTAGGCGAAACGTCACATATGGGATAGCTTGCCTTACCCGACTGCTGATATGGAATGTAAGTGGTCGTCTGTGTGGGTTCGTTAGATGCGGGTGACCATCGTAGACAGATGCGAACCTCTTCCAGGCTGGTCTCGTGGGGCATCTCAGACGTGGCCAAGAGCAAGGACCGTGTGCAACTGTCTTGTGCCTACCCTAAATGGATTTCGAACGCGTCGCGTCGCGTGCGCGTCTTTCTGCTCGTTACCACCATCATGTCCTCCCCGCCGCGAATAGACTTCCCAACATCTGACATCGACGATGTCGATATGGACAAGCCCCCGCAATCCAGCCCACAGCGGCTTTTCTTCCCCGGAAGCGACCCCGCGACCCCGCTGGCTAAACGCGTCGCGACCTTCACCCCCCTTGCAACACCCAAAAATCGCAGAGGGGATATCCATTCCTCCCTCACGTCCGCCACCCCCCGCCGTGTCGCGCAAAGGGCGTATCACAACGACTTACTGAGCGACAACATCAATTCAGATGGAACACATCTCTCCATTCCACCCTCATCCGCACCTAATCTCTCCGCACCTGCCGCTCCGACAGACGAACCCGACGAAATACGTGCGATATGGGGCACCACTGTGAACCTTGCAGAGACAATGAAACTCTTCCGCGAGTTCCTCCGCGGATTCAAGCCAAAATATCGTGCACTTCACGATCGCGACCAAAATCTACCGACGGTATCGTTTGATACCCCAGATGAAGCCGAGATCGTTTTTTACGAGTCTCAGCTACGAGTTATGCGCCAGACGGGACAAACCAACCTGAATTTAGACATGGTTAACTTGCTTGCATACCCTCCTTCCAAAAAGCTATTTGGGCAGCTCCAAAAATACCCCCAGGAAGTGATACCCGCGATGGATCAAGTACTCAAGGATCTCATGTTGGAAATTGCCGACGAAGACCAGCAGGCAGGGGAAGATGGCATGCAAGGGGAGCAAGGCGACGAGGAAATAGCGGATATCATGGGCAAGGTATACAAAGTGCGGCCTTTTGCACTCAAGTCTGTCAATATGCGCGAACTCAACCCAAGTGGTAAGTCGTTCTGATTTCGTCCGTCGATGATCCTAGAAGACTTGCAGATACCGATAAGCTCATCTGCATCAAGGGTCTTGTCATCCGTGCCACCCCCGTCATCCCGGATATGAAAGTCGCTTTTTTTCGCTGTCTCACTTGTTCTCATACCGTCCAAGTTGAAATTGACCGAGGCAAAATCGAAGAACCTGCTCGTTGTCCTCGTGATGTTTGTGCATCCGTTGGCACGATGTCACTCATACATAACCGCTGCGAATTTGCAGATAGACAGGTCATCAGACTACAAGAGACCCCGGACGCGGTTCCTGATGGTCAGACGCCTCATACCGTTTCACTGAGTGTTTATGATGAGTTGGTCGATATGGCGAAACCTGGTGACCGTCTTTCCGTTACTGGAATCTTTAGAAGCGTACCGGTTAGGGTGAACCCCCGCCAACGAACAATGAAAAGTTTGTTCAAGACGTACCTGGATGTCGTGCATATTCAGGTCGAAGATGCCATCGGAGGCGCGCAAACGCGCAAAATACGCAAGGCAGAGCTCGAAGCAAAGCTTATCGAACTCAGTAGGAGACATGATCTATATGAGCTTCTCGCAAGATCACTTGCTCCGTCTATCTGGGAAATGGATGACGTCAAAAAGGGCATACTGCTGCAGCTATTTGGTGGAACAAACAAGAATATTGCAAGAGGTGGCGGTGGCGGTGGACCAAGATACCGTGGAGATATCAACGTCTTGCTCGTTGGAGACCCTGGTACTAGCAAATCTCAGATCCTTCAGGTAAGTCTCTCCCTTGTGCAATTTCAACCAGACAGTTGAAAGCTTTCCCAGTATGTGCATAAGATTGCTCCTCGAGGAGTATATACGTCCGGTAAAGGATCCTCAGCTGTCGGTCTCACTGCATATGTTACTCGGGATCCAGACTCGAAACAACTAGTCCTAGAGAGGTATGTTTGTCTGTTTGAACGTATCTCCTATTCTTCGACAGCTAATGACATGTTCAGTGGTGCCCTTGTTTTAAGCGACGGAGGTGTTTGTTGCATTGACGAATTTGATAAAATGTCGGATTCGACTCGTAGTGTCCTTCACGAGGTCATGGTCAGTTCACGAATCTGAGCTCGATGGTCTCGATTCATTGCATCACCAGGAACAACAAACCGTTTCGATTGCAAAAGCAGGAATTATCACCACCTTAAATGCTCGGACATCCATCCTCGCTGCAGCTAATCCAGTCGAATCGAAATACAATGTCAACTTGCCCATCACTCGAAACATTGACCTTCCCCCCACCCTCATATCACGATTCGACCTTCTATATCTCGTCCTGGATCGTGTCGATGAGACACTCGACCGGAAACTGGCTCAGCATCTCGTCGGGCTATACCTCGAAGATACTCCAGACACTGGGGGGCGTGATATCTTGGTTCGTTTGATCTCGATATTTTACTGTATTCATAGATTTACGATGTGGTTTAGCCTCTTGAGGAAATCTCGGCTTACATCGAGTACGCTCGAACACACATACAACCTGTCCTTAGCTCGGAAGCGAGCGACGAACTTGTCGCGTCATATGTCTCCCTTCGTGCTATTGGCTCCAACGAGCCTCGCGGAGCCGAGAAACGGATTACTGCCACTACGCGTCAGCTGGAAAGCATGATCCGGCTCTCGGAAGCGCACGCCCGCATGCGTTTCGCTGCACATGTAGAACTCCAAGACGTTCAAGAGGCCTGCCGGCTCATGCGCGAGGCGATCCGAACGAGTGCGATGGACCCTCGGACGGGCAAGATCGACATGGGCTTGCTCAACACGGGCACGGGGGTCGGACAGAGAAGAATGCGTGACGACATGCGGAAAGAGCTCTTGGCAATGTTGGACGCTGCTGGTGGGGCGAAGAGTCGGGGTATTCGGTGGGGGGACGCGATCAAGCGGCTGGGCGAGCAGAGCAGTATCCGCGTGGATGCGGTCGAGTTTGCAGAGGTCATCAAGGCGCTCGAGAATGAAGGGGTCATTGCAGTCGTTGGAGAGCGCGATAGACGAATGATTCGAAAAGTGGAATGAGGTTGATCTCAAGTACTTGTAATATTTTGTTTGTACTGCTACAAGCTCCTTGCACCCACAGGATTATCGCGGATATCAAGTTCAGCCCGCTGCTTAATCTCAAAGGACGCCAGCCCAGACGTGCGTCCTCCCAGCCAGTGATTTCTTTACTCGTCAGAGCAACGGACTCGGTTCTTGATTTATTTCCAAGTAATGGATGGTCTTGAGGCTATTTATCTGAGTGCATTGCCGCATATCCCCATGAGACGCTCTGACCGCTCGGTGTTTCTTCCACTCGCTTAATTCGATACCGGCGGGCTGGCGAATTGATGGATTTAGAAAAAGCTATTATTTTTTGGCAGAGAAGACTGGCGCTTCGTCAACCGAGGCCCCGTCGTGATCGGATTACCTCCTTGGACGCATAAACTACAGTCAAACTCCTTATAACAAATACCAGGTATAACCCATACACCCTCGTAACCCATACCTTTTTCGATTTCCCAAGTTGGTTTGCAGTGATTTTGTAAGTATAACCCATAACCCATAATCCATAGCTGTTTTTGGCGATCATAACCCATACCGGGTCGGCTAATTGATGATAATACCAATTTGGACATTATATTTTGTAATTATATTTTTGCAAGTATCTCAGGACGGTAGCAACCATCAACTTCTTCGACTTCTTTATGATGAAACCCATCGAAATCCCTAAAAAAAATCTGGCACAGCTTCAGTGTCAGATACATGATCAGAAAACAAGACTTGAGAGCCAATTAAAGGCTGGCCAGTCAATATCAGAAACTGATCAAGAGTGGTTGGACACTACTGGAAATCTTGTGGATGAAGAACAGGTGGTTGATATATTGGATCATGCATCTGAAGACTACAAGCAAGCACTTGAGGGGCTCAATTCACATGACAAATTTGTTGTGGAGAATCTTGCTAGACTTGAGAGTGGAGCTCCATCAAAGAAGCACAAACATATGATATTCAAAAATTAATGATTTTTATTAAACTCATTTGTAGGTCCCGAACTTCCTGTGAGACCATCCAGGGAGGCCAAATTGTCAAAGAAACCAGCATTTACGAAAAAGGAGAATGCAACATTGGAACAACAGATTGAGATTCTGGACTGGCATCATGCCAATGGGAAAAATCAGATGAAAACAGCACAGCATTTTGATGCAATCTATCCGAATCTTCAGCTCAAACAGCCCTGAATATCTGCTTGGTGCAAGGATGAAAGCAGGTGGCGAGAGGAGTATGAGCAAAATGGAAGCTGCTCAGCATGTTCTTCTAAACGATTCTGCCAAATGCAGCATCCAGAGGTCACTGAAATGTTGGATTTGTGAGTTGAAAAGGCAATGGCTGATGGACTTATTCTCACGGGAGAGGTTCTTCGCCAGCAATGGCAAAAGTTTGCAGATATGATTGGTGTTCTGGAGGACAAGCGACTCAGTCTCAGTGGAGGGTGGTTAAATCGATTCAAGGCAAGGGCTGGGCTAAAGCAATTCAAACATCATGGTGAGGCTGCTTCAGCAGCCCCCGAGACTGTGAACAAGGAACAATGTCGCATGCAAGAAGTGATCAAAAAATATGGTTACCAATTGTGTGATATCTTCAATGCAGACGAAACTGGATTATTTTATGTGTATGTTTCCTTTTGATCTGCACAATGAAATGAGTTTGATCTAACAAAATTTACTAGCATGCCTCCTGACCATGGGCTCTCAGACAAGCAATGCTGTAGAGGTTGATACACCTCTACGTGTATAACCTTATGTTTCCTATGTTTTCATCATTTGTTTACTTTACTTACTTCTGTTTCACGATAGTCTGGTTCAACGGTCTACACAGTCCATGACAGACCGGTCGGACTAGTGTGTATACCAAACGGACTAGTCTTTGCTATGATTTCTTACTTGGTTACCTTTTTCGTAAGTTTCCCCTATTTTACTTGACCTTTCGGTTTGTAGCTCCGACGTCACCTTAGACGTTTGGGCTACTTGGGACTGAGTCAGGATTTTCCGTCGCCGCCCATCAGGGTCAGTATTTCATATTTCCGGCCTTGACCCATTCCTTTTATATTATCAGGTATATAGGCCATGCATCTCTCCATACCTACGTAGAAGTCCGAGTATGCCCAGACTATAAATTTTGTACTCATCATTTGAAATGACCTAGCTACTGTTTGCTCACCACTGTCACCATTACCATTGGGATACTGCTCCCTCACCGTTTTCACTGTCTACCACACCGTTTCTCTCAACTGAACTGCCAGTCTTAATGTATTTTAACGACTTACACTGACTGGACTACCGTTTACAACTGTCTGGACTGTGTCTGGACTATACTCGTTCGTGCCCACCTTCGTTCTAGGACTAATCCCTTGCACTAGAGTCCCTCTGGGGCGAACATATTGCTCCCCCATCACCCTCAGACTACTCCCAGGTGTTACGCTAGGGCTTAGTAACCTAG
>JBBPMM010000182.1:0-46450 GCA_038090335.1 Solioccasus polychromus | reverse complement strand
TAACCCAACATTTTCTTACGTTTTATCTACATGTTCCACTTGAAGCCGGATCATAGCAAGGCTGCCGATCAGACCAGTGTAGCATAAGGCATGATGTTGGATGACACCTACGTTACTTACCGAAACATATCGATGGGCGGGAGCCTTGTTCTGAACCGAAACGCAAGACACACGAGACATCTTTATCCCACAGCTCGACCTTTATAAACGCTTCAACGACTGAGTATATTTTTCGACGCGGGAATAGTGACTCGAGCAAGATCATCCTGCTATCGACATTCAGTTTCGTGTCTTTGTTCTGGTTACCGACAGGGCTTTGGGGAATTCAATCACCTTCAGAGCTAGACACTTTGATGTTCTCGTGGGT
This sequence comes from Solioccasus polychromus, assembly GCA_038090335.1. Classification (NCBI taxonomy): domain Eukaryota; kingdom Fungi; phylum Basidiomycota; class Agaricomycetes; order Boletales; family Boletaceae; genus Solioccasus; species Solioccasus polychromus. Next base: position 46,083 of record JBBPMM010000182.1, on the reverse strand, counting down.
TTGAATATATCTTTCTCAAGGTAAAGGTGATCTATATGGCATCACCACGAGCGAGGGCATCAGAGACCCGAGACCACTACGATCGGTGCAACTCAAAATATCCAACCCACGCGCTGGTTCGTCGAATGCACTCGGAAATTCGACAACCAATCGACAAGTCCGGGGTGGTACAACTGCACGCGCGTCTCGGTTAAACCAACACCCATGTAGTACGTGACGACACACCATACCACGCCGTCCATGCTTCGGGCCCCTTGCATGAGATAGCCTATCTGGGTAGCTGGCCCGCAACGTTACAGTCACATGAAATAGCCACGTGGGCATTGCCGGTCATTCCACTCCTAACGCCCGTTGAACCAGGATACTGTATAAGGGATCCTGCATTTGGATCCCATCAATGCCAGTCAAAAGATCATGCCTCTTTTAGGGCCCACTGCTTCGACCCACTCCTCAAGATCATTTGCCCATGATTGCCTTCCCGATCTGGTTGAAAAGACGACAAAGAATCTTGCGAATTTCAGAGTAAGCACTGCAACTGGCGGCCGAGCCAGATGTTTGGTTTTCTCGACAGCGTGAACAAGTGGTCGAGGCTCTCCATCATGAATGAGATCGATCACTCATCTTGACAATGACTCGGAAGTAAAGTCGTCGTTCACCTTATCTATAAGAATCCATCTTTTTCGTGTTGGGTCATTGTTCAGGTCAACGGAATGTTTACATCAGTTTGTAAATGCAATAAAACATCACATTGAGTTGTGATAGGAAGATGTCTCTGCGTCTTTTTTTTCTGGCTTCGATCGTAGATAAACACGATAATAAGGTATGTACAAGCAGGTACATGACATAGCGGGATCGCAAGCAAGATCATTGGGTTTCAACATGAAAAGAAAACGAAAAAACAAACAAACAACGAACGACAAGTGATCGAGGGGGTGGAGGGGATAAAAAAGTAAAAGAAAAAAAAACAACACAATTCATTTCGTAAATAGCAGCGTGATTACCCAGATAGGCTCCGAGGTCCGAGAGAGAGCATGGAAACGATAGCAACTAGGACGAGGTACCCCCGGTGCGACTCGAGACCCGTAATCGATGTTGTCGGTTCTTTAGGTGTACTTCGAAATTCGACAACGAATCGCCCGGTCCAGGATTGTATAACTACGCCGTTCGTCCAGGTCAGAAAAGATCAACTCCACGTGTCAGCGTTAGAGGACGCACCTTGCCAGGACAGTCCAAACACCTTATTCGCCACTCGGGCGTCGCCTTGGGCGACGGCTTGCGCAAGATGGCCTCGAACCTGTCTTCGGGATACCTCGCCTGCAATGATACGATCGCGGTAGACAGCCACCCGGGTATGGACTGTTCACTTTACGTTTGAGCATCAATACCTTCCGCGTCAGAAAACATGCGTGCTCACGTATGCACCACTCGCGTTGGTAGCGGGGCCACCTGGACTCGAACTCGCATTCGCCTGCGGTCGCGGCGAGTCGGGCGTCGACGGGCGGGCCGGTGCCGGCGTCGCACCGTTCATTTTGAGGGATTGTTGCGCGAGCGGCGCTTCCGACACGCTCGACGCCGACGACACGGGTGACACCGGCCGATCGTCCTCGTTCGTCGTCGAATTGGGTGGCTGTGTTTGCGCCTCGACCCATAGTTCCGATTTTTGCCGGCTGGGTGTCTCCGCGCCATCGGCAGCCACCGAGTTGGCCGCGCGTCCCCGCTTCTTGGCGGTGGTGGTCTTTCCCAACTCTTCGTTTCTCAAGTTTATGTGGTACTGTGGATCCGGGTTGTACTGAACTGGCCGTGGACGTCGATGCCGATGCCAAAACTTGCCTGCGAGGTGTTAGTATGGCATCCATCAAAATAGACATGAGGGTCAACTCACCGCACGTCCCACACTGAGATTTGTCTCCCAACGGGCCCTTTCGTCGTCCGATTGCAATGCTGTCTGGACAGCCACAATTTGAGCAGTGCCAAACACCATTTATCACGTTAGCGTGTTGGCCATCTGCAAACTCCTTTTCTTTCGCCTCCCTTTCACTCTCCCTCACCTTTTTTGCAATTGCCTTGGTGTCCGGCGGTGGAGGATTCACGACCGGCGCTGGTGGGTCGTTCTCGAGCAGCGACGACGGCAACATGGTCGACGACTCCATGGCGGTAGTCGGTGTCGGTGCCGTCATGCGCGAGCGGGGATGAAGAATTTCAGAAGGATACTCGGGTGCTTTAAACAACCATTTTGGTTTTTTCTCCTTTCCTAGGGACAGTGTCACTTGTGGCGTCGACTGTTGCGGAGGCAACTGCAGTGGCATGATTGTCGTCCCGTTCTCCGACGCCACCATGTTGGCAATGGTGACCGAGGCAGCCGCAGCGGCCGCCCGCCTCGACGTGGGTGCATTGGCGGCAGCAGCGAGGGCGAGAGTCGCAGGATCCAGCTCAGGAAAGCCAATCGCAGGGGTGCGGTATGTTCGAATGGGTTCGCGGTCTGGAAGCGCAATACCACGACGACCCCTCGTGTTACGTTTCCGTCTCTTGGTGAGCTCCTTTTCTCGCTCCTTTTCATTGCGTTCGATCTCGCCATCGCTGAGGTAATTGAGCATGGGCGTGAATGAAGAGACTTGGTCCAGCGCTCTCGCGGCAGATGTTAGACTTGGCAAAAATGACATGCGAAGATCGTCGTCCTGGACGGCTGAGCCGTCGGAAGGGTGGCCCACGAGGAACAGGGACTTTTGATACACCTGCACCTGTTCCCGTATACAATGTGCGATGGCCGTTCTAGACTGACGTCAGACACGACAGCCGGATCATTTAAATGAAGACGCTCACTTGAATTCGCCACCCAAACCCAGCTCTTTAGCATACACCTCGGCAAACTGTTCCGGTGACGCATCCTGGTTCTCGAGGTCCCACTCAAATTGATCTTCGAGTTTCATCGAGCCCACGATGATATCGAGCTGACACGCGCACGTTGAACACCTCGCCAACGCTGCAACGCAAAACACATACCTTGATCAATATCCGCAAGTCTTCGTGTACCTTTTTCTCATCCACCTCAAATTCGTCCACCGTCCGCGGTCTCTCCTTGCCACTCGACTCGTCCTCGACCTTGACGGCAATTTTGCGTTTCTTGCGCCGATTGGTTGCCACGATACGTGCTGGCATCTCCTTTTTTGCGCGTTTCCGCCACGACTCCCACCACTTGACCGCTTCTTCGTCCAGTGTCCCTCGCCCAGTGATAATGCCATCGTCCTCCTCCATGTCTATGCGTGGCGCGTCATCGTCGTGTACGGGCGCGGGGGGCTGAGGACAATGTATGACTTCGACGTCCGAGTCTTCCTGCTCGTCTGCGCCAGCTCCTTCCGACGGGGGTATTTCGATTGCAGATGGTTTCCAGTCGGTGTCTATGCTAGCAACGTGGGCTTTGAAATCGCTCAGCTGTTCTTGGATCGATTTGGTAATGGGGCTGTGGTAAGTCGGAGCGAGAGCATAGTCTTCGACGAGGGTCTGTGCAAACATTTCGGGCGTAATGACGGGGTCTAAAGGGCAAAGGAATGAACTGGGTGAACGGGAAAAGTGTGGAGGAACTGACCGTTTAGGTTCCAGACAAAGGTTTCGCGCATCTTGTGGTGCTCTACGTCAAACTCGAGTCGAATTGGCACGAGCTGTTCAGGTCGGTCGGCCAATTCGAGTGGCAATTTTCCCGGTCTATCACAGTTTAACCATGGCGCCGTGAAAAAAAATAAAACAAAACAAAGGACTGACATGCGAATGCCCTCCCGCCTGGCGCCCTTTTTCCTCGTGGCCATGTTGTCGGTTCGCGGTGGACGCGGATAGCGAACATCAAATCGATCGGGGCGTCGGTGAGCCGCCAGGTTGGCAGGAAAGTCCCTGTCCCACCATGCCAATCGACCGCCCGGACCGATTGTTCTCAGCTCTTGCACCATCCTGGTTTGCTTGGCACGGTACACGGTCTCGTAGGCCGAGTCACGGGCCATGACTTGCTTGAGCGCGGTTATTTCGTCTGGGGTGAGCTTCGGCAGGGGGTCTTTCATGTCGACGGACTCGTCCTGGTCGGTGGGGGGCTTCTTGTCCTCGTCCGATGTGGCATCGGCCGCGTCGGAAGCACTTGGGGGCAGGGCACACGGTATGTACGATATTCTAGTGACGGCGGGATTTAGGGAGGCAATGTGTGGCGGCAGCTTTTGGCCGGAGGTGGTGCCAGGAATGGGAGGTACGTTGACGGGCGGAGTGCTTGGTTGGGGAGGGATGTCGCCTGTTTTGCGCATGGATGGCATGGGGGGGCGGTGGGGGGGCAGGGCTTGGCGGGCGGGGGACTGTTGTGATGGGGGCTGGGAAGCTTGTCGGGGGATGGTGGGAGGAACGGGAGTGCTGTCGAGGCCGACGAACGGACCTGCTGGAGGGAGGCTCTGGGGAATTGGTGTGAGCAGAGTGGGCAAGAGGAAGATGTGGTGCTCACGGTTTCGCGGGAGGGCTCGCGGATATGGGGATCGGGGCGGGGCATGACGGGAGGGCCCATGGACGGTGGGCCCATTGGCATGGACAGGCTCGGGGACTGTTTCGGGGAGTGGGCTGAGCCAGTTCGGGTCGGAGGGCGTATGCGGGGTGGACCAGAGGACGTGCCAGGACGGGACATCATTGGCGGGTCATGGAGCGACGCGGACGAGCCGGGGCGCTCGCCGGGGAGGTCGGCGCGGTCGAGGGACTGGCGGTCCGGGGGGCGTTCGTGCAGACCGCGTTCGTCGGGACGATCGCGGGCTCGAAAAGGAATGCGATTTTGTGGTATCATGGGCATGTTCATGCTGAACTGCTGCTGCTGCAGAAGCTGGGCTGGCGTCAGCGTCAGCGGCTGTGGAATCTGCTGCTGGGCGATGAACTGGGCGGGGCTCGCAGCGGCGAGCAGCTGCGAGGGTGAGACCGCATTGGGCGTCTGCGGGTACGGGCTAAACTTGGGTGTGTGCATCATCTGCTGGTACTGGCCCTGCTGGGCATGTTGCTGCGAGTAGTTCATCCCCGCTCCTCGTCGTCGACGTCGTCGGTGAGCAGAACTCGAATGGCGGCGGCGTCGTTGGGCACAGTCGTGGACAAGGTCAACAGCAGTCACAATAAAACGTGACACTGTCACACTCACCCCCCGGTGGCGTGGCCTCGTCGCCGTCGTCGTTGTCGTCGCCGCCGTCATGCTCGATGTCGTGCTCGTCGTGCCCGGCGATGTCAATGTCCAGTAATAAAAATATGCTCTCGTTTTCTGTGTGAAAATGGTCGATTCTGTTCTTGATGGGCAACGTCCACACCCGCTCGTCCGGCCCACTCGACGCGTTCGTCGCCGAGCTCGCCCCAGACATTGTCTACGAGAAAAGGTGTGCGCGGCGACGCTGGCAGTGACCTATGTTGACCTCGACAGCATTGGACAGGCCCGCTTCCTCAAGACCGTCCGCTGTCGGCACCGAAACGGCCCCCTCATCGTCAAGATTTTCGTCAAGCACGATCCCGCCGTCTCCCTCGCTGCCTACCACCGCAAGCAGAAGCGTCCGTCTCTCTCTCTCTCTCTCCGCTGCCCCGCTCACCCCCGCCCACAGTCGACAGGGATGCCCTCGAGAACGTCCCTAACGTGTACACCTATCAAGCCTTTGTGGAGACCGACAAGGCCGGCTATCTCATACGCCAGTCCATCGCCAGCAACCTCTACGACCGCATCAGGTCCGTGTCTCGTCGCACCCTTGCCCGTGCTCACCTTGTTTTTACAGCACCCGTCCCTTTCTCTCCCTCATCGAAAAGAAATGGATCGTCTACCAGCTCCTCACCGCCCTCTCCCGTGCACACCTCCAAGACACCCCCCACGGCGACATCAAGTCCACCAACGTCCTCGTCACTTGCTCAAACTGGATTTACCTCACCGACTTTGCTCCCTACAAACCGACCCGTCTCCCCCTCGATGATCCCTCCGACTTTTCCTTCTTCTACGACACCAGCGGACGGCGCACCTGCTACCTCGCCCCAGAGCGCTTCTACAAGGACGACATCCCCCGAGAGCAGTCCGATCGCGTCACAGAGGCCATGGACGTCTTTAGCGCAGGTTGCGTCATTGCCGAAATGTTCCTCGAGGGTGCACCCCTTTTTACCCTCAGCCAGCTCTTCAAGTACCGCGAGGCCGAGTACTCTGTCGACGCCCAGCTTGCCGCCATCGACGATCAGGGCATCCGCGTAAGCCTTCCCTCCGCTCCCAGACCTGCTCTGACGCCACATTAGTCCATGATACAACAGATGATATCCCTCGACCCTGCATCCCGACCGTCCTTTGACGCTGCCCTTGCCAGCGCTAGAGGCCATGTTTTGCCAGAATCCTTTTATTCCTTTCTCCACGAGTACGTCGCATCCATTGTCAAGACGACGGATTCCGTCTCTACGGGAACCGCACTCCCAAACGACAGCGATCACCGCATAGTCAGAATCTGGGAGGACTATGCGTCCATCGAGCCCCACTTCTCGGTCCTCCCTAGTTCTGTCACAGCCATAGCTGACAATACCCCGTCGTACACTCCTCCAGATGATGGACCCGCCCTCATCCTCCTCTCCCTCGTCCTTGCCAACATTAGAAATTGCTCCCTGCCTTCGTCCCGGCTTCGTGCTCTCGACCTTCTTTTGGCTCTCTGTGCCCAGCTCACTGACGAAGCCAAGCTCGATCGCGCTGTTCCCTACATTGTAGAGTTGCTGCGAGACGAGCTGCCCATCGTTCGAGCAGCCGCCGTCAGAACCCTCTTGCAGATCGTGCGTCGTCGTGTCCGTTCCAGGTTTCATACTTATCTTGATCCTAGTTGACGAGCGTGACCGTCATCACGCCATCCAACGTTTCCATCTTTCCCGAGTACATCATCCCAAACGTCCGATACCTCGTCCAGGATCCAGAGGTGTCGGTGCGCGCGACTTATGCACAGTACATTGCTCCCCTTGCGGACACGGCGCTGCGCTACCTCGAAATGGGTCAGACACTCAAAGCTCATGGCGTTACCCCAGGAGTAAATAATGACAACGACGACGTTCACTTCGAAGTGCATTCTTTTTTACTCGCACTGACGACTTGCTAATTCGTCCCCTCTAGGTCTCTTATGATGCGTCCCTGTACGACCTGCATCTGTCCATTCAAGAACAGCTCGCATCGCTCCTCATGGACCCCTCGCCCATCGTGAAGCGTGCCGTATTGCATAACATTAGCGCCCTTTGCGTCTTTTTGGGTCGACAAAAGACCAACGACGTTATTCTCAGCCACATGATCACGTACCTCAACGACCGAGATTGGCTGCTCCGACAAGCATTCTTTGAGAGCATTGTCGACGTCGCAGCCTGTGCTGGAGGGCGAAGCTTGGAAGAGTACATCTTACCGCTGATGGTGCAGGCGCTCTCTGGTGAATGCTCTCTTTTCTTGTGGGACTAGTACGCTCATGGATGTAGACGTCGAGGAGAGCGTCGTCGCCCGCGTCTTGTCCGCGCTCACTAGCCTCTGTGAACTCGGACTGTTTCAAAAAATGCGCATTTGGGAACTCATGAGTGCGACTTTGTGCTTCTTTTACCACCCCAACGTGTGGATACGACAGGGTACGTTGGTTCATATTCTGGCTGCAGCGCATTCATGTCTCCGTGATCAGGCACGGTGGCATTCATTGCCTCGGCAGCAAAGCACCTTCAACCGAGCGACGTCTGGTGTATCTTGTACCCCTCTTTGCGTCATCTGCTACGTTGTGACGTCAAAGAGATCAACGAACAGAGCTTGTTGACGGCTATGAAGTCCCCTGTACGCGCTTGTCCCGTCGTCGACGAGCTTGTCTGACTGCTTTGCATAGCTACCTCGTCCAGTCTTTGATGGTGCCATTCAATGGGCCATGAAAGCAGAGCGGACCATGTTTTGGCGAGGTCAACGACGACCCACGACCAAGGTCGAGTCTCCACGCGAAAGTATCATCTCTATGCGCAAAGTAGGAACTCCCAAACAGAACAGGACGGAAGAGTAAGCGTGTTCTCATCGACGTTAAACTGTGCTCAGACGAAACAGGGACGAGGCGCACTGGTCGAGACTACAGAATCTGGGTATGACTGTAGCTGACGAGGCCAAACTGGCCGCAATGCGTGATTACATTCTCAAACTCGCCAACAACGCCTCGAGGTAAGATTTTAGACCCACACTCGACACTGATACTCATGGATCTCGTAGCTTCGCCTCCCGTTTGCGATTGGAAGCCGACTATGAAAAGATTATCCGCACGACGGGAGACGTGGAGCTCCAGAAACTCTCCGTCGTCCCTCAGACCGTCTTTCTCAAATCGCGTTCCATCACCGACCCCTCGCGATCCTCGCGCCGCTCCAACGATGCACTGTCTCGACTTGGTACGCCCCGGCTGAGTCGGGCGATGAGCCTCGATCACGGCCCCGGCACGCCCGCTGACGAGCTGCGACGACGGCTTGGGACGATCAATAACTCTGGCACGTCCATCAATCTTGCTGTCATGGCCCGCGAGCGCGCGGGACATGCTGCTGCGCAACCATCCGCACTTGCTGCCCCGCCACCAATGCACGATCGTCCTGGCAGCCCAACGGAATCGGTAGTGTCGACAACGAATTCGACGCTCCGCGCGCCTCACCGGCTCCAGGTTGGAAGCACGGACGGACAGAAGGCGGCGCCTGCTGTCGGGTCGTCAAACATGAACGCCGTGGGGGTGCTCGAAGCACCGTCGCGCATGCGTTCCGAGTGTTCGCCCGAGCGTTCGGGGAGGTCGTCACCTATCTCGGCGGCGGGGCCTATTCGACAGACGCTCCGGCCACGCGTCACGTCTCTCCAACCATACGGTAGGTACTGCTTGTGTTCGTCTCGACTGCTTAATGACGTGTCGGACACAGACGGTCAAGAAGCGGGGATCAACAGTCTACTAGAGAACCTCTATCTGGACAACAACCGTGAGCTACAGTACGACTTGGGTCCGCGCGTGCACGAGGGTCCGGTTCGTCGTCGAAACGCCGCCCGCCAGAGCCTTATTGCGCGGGACAATGGGAACCGCCGGTTCGAGGCGACGCTCGTGGCCCATCTCCACTCTCACACGGATTGCATCACTGGGCTCGCCGTCGCGCCAGACCACGCCTATTTCGTGTCTGCCTCGGACGACGGGACCGTCAAGGTGTGGGATACAGCGCGGTTGGAGCGGAGCGTGACGAGCAAGCCACGACATACGTACACGCAGCATCATGCGCGCGTCAAGAGTGTGTGTATCATTGAGGGCGCCCATTGTTTTGCGAGTGCGGCGGAGGACGGGAGCGTGCATGTCGTCCGGGTGCACGTGAATCAGTCGGGGACGTTGCCAAAGTACAGCAAGCTGTCGACCGTGCGGGAGCATAGGGTTGAATCGCCCGGCGAATACGTGACTTGCATGACGCATTTCAATGCTGGTGCGTCCCGTTTGCGTTGTGTTTACAATGTGAATTAAGCATCGACTTAGATGCGACGTCGAATTTGGTGTACGCGACTACGCACTCGGTCATTGTCACGCTGGACCTGCGGACGATGCGTGTGTTGCAGCGGGTGGAGAACCCGCGTCATTTTGGTTCGATCACGTGCATGTGTATGGACCGAAAGCGGACGTGGATTCTTGTGGGGACGACGTCGGGGGTGCTCTCGCTCTGGGACAAGCGGTTCGGATTGTTACTCAAGAGCTGGCATGTGGGCCGATCTGGCGCTGGCCGAACAGCACGAGTATACCAATGTGCCGTGCACCCCACCAAGGGCAAAGGACGCTGGGTGATGGTTGCGGTGGAGTCATGGAAGGGCAGCCCGGAGCTGATACCGTCGACATTGATCGAGGTGTGGGACATTGAGAAGACGGTGTTGGTGGAGACCTATATGACGCGGACGACGACGTCGGCTTCTGAGCCGGTGCCAGAACCCGAAGAGCAAATTGGCGTCGATGCGGAGCAGAATCCGGCATCGGCGATCGCTGCGCTCGTCAACTCGCGCTACCCGGGTGGGGCGGCCTATTCGAACGTTGGATTCTCGCGACGAGACCGCGGGCCGTCACAGAGCATGCAACGGGACGACGCGTTGCCTGCGCCGTCGCCTGACGTGCGCGCGCTGATCGTCGGGCTCGACTTTGGGGGCTATTCGGGCATGTATCGGTCCGAGATCGTCGACTTGTCGGCGGACGTGCCGAATTCGAATCGAAATCGGGGGTTCATTGTGAGTGGGTCCGAGGACCGGCGAGTGAGATTGTGGGACGTGAGCAAGGTGGAGCGGACGTCGGTGTTGGTAAGCGGGGAGCCCGTGTACGAGCGACCGAGTTATAGGTGCGTTGTTTTTTTCCCGTTCGGGTGATTAGGACTGACTTGTGGTGTAGCACGGTACGTTCTGCAAACGAGGCGGTGACGAGCTACGTCGAGACGTGGGTGCAGTCGCCGAGCGCTGCGAACCAGAACAGTCGTGCGCCGCAGCGCATGTCGATGATTTCGCACCACCAGCAGAATTTGCTCAAGTCGCATCAGGACATCATTACGGCGCTGGCGTGCATCGACGCGCCGTTTCGCGGTGGGATCGTGAGTGGGGATCGAGCGGGCGCGCTCAAGGTCTGGCGGGTCGGCTCTAGCGATTAGATTAGGTTGAAGTAGTGAAGTAATAATTTTCTTTTTCTATTTTTTTTCGAATTGTCCAAAAGTAGAACGATATCGAGTCAGGTCGAATGCGCCAACTGTTGAGGCCATCTCAGCTACATCGTCTCCTTGTCCCTTGCCCACATCCACAGCGACACTTGTTACGCATGATGGCATCACCAGCGGCACTTCCCAACGGCCCCAGCGCGACGGGGGAGCCAAAGAAACAGATCAAGGAAAAAAAGGACAAGCTGCAGAGCGCAGCGTCGCAGTACCCGCTCGAGGTATGTACGTCGTCGCGATGACACACGATAGACTGACGCCGACCTGCGCAACAGCTCCAACCGCCGCCTGCATACGTCGATCAGCGGATTCAGCTGTTTGAGCAGCTCAAGGTCGAGTACGACGAGTTCGTCAAGGGTGCGTCGCCTTCTCAGTCTGCGTCTTTTTTTGCTGGAACCCCGTGTACAGCCCAACCGAGAGTACCTATTACCATCACCGTGCAAGACGGTTCTGAACGCGAGGGGACGAGTTGGGAGACGACCCCGATGGACGTTGCCAAGGAGCTCAGTAAGAGTCTCTCTGAACGCGCCGTCATCGCCAAGGCGAGCGCTTGGTTGAGTATGCAAGTTTCCCTCGTCTGACGAACATGTCTTTCCAGGTCGACGGCGTTTTGTGGGATCTCGACCGACCGCTCGAGGGTTCGTGCAAGCTCGAGGTGCTCGATTTCGAAAATCCCGAAGGTGAGTGGGAAGTCGTTTTGGAACGACGCGTCTGACCCGATTCTGCTAGGCAAACGCGTGTTTTGGCATTCGTCGGCGCACGTACTCGGAGAAGCTGCAGAGAGGCATTATGGATGTCATTTGTGTATCGGTCCGCCGACGGACGACGGATTCTTTTACGAGATGGCCATCGACGAGAGGTGTGTATGATGGTATGGATTGCCTTGGATCTGACTAGAGCGTTGCTTGTCCAGAGTCGTCACCAACGCAGACTACCCTTCACTAGAAAAGATTGCCGAGAGCGCCGTCAAGGATAAACAGAAGTTTGAGCGATTGCTCGTGTCAAAGGAAAAGCTCTTGGAAATGTTTAGCGTGCGTCCTCGTCATCCCTCTCGACGAGCAGCGCTGATCGATCGTAACCGACGCAGTACAACAAGTACAAGAAATACCTCATTGAGACCAAGATTCCCGATGGGTCTTCCACCACAGTTTACCGTTGCGGGCCAATGGTTGATCTTTGTGTCGGGCCTCACATTCCTCATACCGGCAAGATAAAGGCGTTCATGGTCACCAAGGTCGGTCAAATTATCTGAACGTTGACGGATACTGTTGATTTTCTTTTTTTCCTGAAGAATTCGGCATCATACTTTTTGGGAGATGCAAAGAACGATTCCTTGCAGCGCATATATGGCATCGCATTTCCGGACAAGAAACAATTATCGGATTACAAAGCGTTCCTGGCAGAGGCGGCAAAGCGCGATCACCGAAAGATTGGCAGGGTAAGGTTTTCCGATCTAAACGACGTTTAACGCACATGTCTGCCCCACATCTAGGAACAAGAGCTGTTCTTTTTTAATGATCTCAGCCCTGGAAGCTGTTTCTTCTTGCCCCATGGCACGCGGATCTATAATACGTTGCTCGAGCTGATGAGGGTACGTGGCTTATTTCTTCGTCCCATGCGCTTGGCATGATCAATGATGTACCATACAGTCGGAATATGTGAAGCGTGGCTACCAAGAAGTCATCTCGCCCAACATGTACAACTCGAAATTGTGGGAGACCTCGGGTCACTTGCAAAACTACAAGGACGACATGTTTATGCTCAACGTCGAGAAAGAAGCGTGGGCACTCAAGCCGATGAATTGCCCCGGTCACTGTCTCATCTTTGACTCCCGGGACCGGAGTTATAGAGAGTTGCCGATCCGGATGGCCGAGTTTGGCATTGTGCACAGGAATGAGGCGTCGGGTGCCCTGACCGGTCTCACCCGCGTCCGGCGATTCATGCAAGACGATACGCATGTGTTTTGTATGCCATCGCAGGCGAGATCAAGTCCGATTTCTAGCGCCGGGCCGCGAACTGACATCGGTCGCAGATCACTTCCGAGATCGAAGCGCTCTTTGACTTTATGCAGCACGTGTACGGTCTGTTTGGATTCGAGTTCCGGATGGAGCTATCGACGCGCCCCGACAACTACCTCGGGACTATTGAGACGTGGGACGTTGCCGAGGCTGTCAGTCATGACGCTTTATTTTAATTACGTGATCGCACGCTAACGAACGGCACGTGGGTACAGCAACTCAAGGAGGCGCTCGAGAAGCAATACCCTGGGCAATGGGGGATCAATCCCGGAGACGGGGCTTTTTACGGTCCCAAGATTGACATTTACATCAAGGACGCATTGCACAGATCGTTTCAATGCGCGACCATACAACTCGACTTCCAACTCCCGGAGCGGTTCAACCTCAAGTACCGGTCAGCGGAAGATATGACCAACCCAGACAGACCACCCTCACGGCCGGTTATGATTCATCGTGCGATCTTGGGAAGTTTGGAACGGTTTATCGCCATCATTACCGAACACTTTGGTGGAAAATGGTACGTCATGACTGAACGCGGCGTGCGTGCGATCGATGACGTTTGTTGCAGGCCATTTTGGTTATCCCCACGCCAAGTGCTCGTCATACCCGTTGCAGTGCCTTATGTGCGTCATCTCATGTGATTCGTTTTGTTGGGGCTCATTCTCGATGCAGAAAAACTATGCGCAGGAGATTGCCGACAAGCTAACCTTGCTCGGACTGTTTGCGGACGTGGACAATGGGGCAGACACCCTTCCCAAAAAGATTCGCAACGGCGAAGTTGCACAATACAATTTCCTCTTGGGTACATTTCCTTTTCTCGGATCTTTGCCGTTGTCTTACCCCGTTCCAGTGGTGGGCCAAGAGGAACTCGACAGTCGGTCGGTCAACGTCCGAAATCGGGACGACGTGGGTACCAAAGCAAAGGGGGAGATGGTGCCGCTGGACGAGGTGGTCGACAAACTTCTCTCGCTCAAACAGACGCGACGCATCGAAAATAGGCTCGTTTAAAATTTAGAGTATATGTAGTTACAACTGTATGGGGAACAAAGACGTGGCGGAACGGATCAACGCTGACGCGGGCGTTCCGTGCCCGACGCAATGAAACAGGGACGCCCCGAGTCATTAGAGAACAAGAACATGCACAGGTTTTTTTTTTTCTCTTTTTGCCTATTACGCCGTGATCCCGCCCATGAACTGATTCCGCTATGATCGGAGACAATGTCAGAGGATTAAATTGGACGAGCACGCTGAGAACGCACCAGGGCTTGAATGGCGTCTCGCTCGGTCGGAGGCAGTCCATTGATTTGATCCTGCGTCAGACTTAATACTTGAATCAACATTTGCTGTATGAAAAAAAAAAAAAAAAAAAAAAGAAACGAGGTATTGAGCGCCACGCCAAGATGAAAAATGCTGTCGACTGACGCGCTGGGCCGGATCTATGTTGAGCTCTGGCACCGAGGTGGGAGGCGCTTGAGCAGGAGGTGCAGGTTGGGGCGGCGGCGGTGGTCGATAATAGGCATGCTGCGGGGCCATGTGGGGTGGCTGCTGGTACATGCTCGGTCCTGCAGGTGGTGCGACGGGCATCTGAGGAGGCAAAACGGGCGGTGTTGGATGCAAGGAGGGTGGCTGTTGATACGTTGGCATCTGAGGCAGGGGCGGCGGTTGCGGAGGTCCCGCGGGTGCAGTGCTGCCCGCGGTCGCTTGCAGCATACGCTACGGACGAGTATTTTAAAACAATGTTTTATTATTTTTTTTTTTTTTCCCTAATGAACGGATCGGCCATCGTACGCCGGGCGGACATACCTGAAGGACGGCTTGGTCTACGATCTTGTTTAACAGCAACGCTTGGAAGAGCGCATAGGCATACTGCGGATGAGTGGCCAACAGTGCTCGAGCCTGTTCGGGATGCGTAATCACAAATGCCTGAGGGAGAAAAGATTTCGACGGGTTGCCGGTGCGTCATTCACAAAATTGTTCGGACACGTTTCTGAAAACCGCTGCACACCTTCATTTGTGCCAGCACTTCCACTAACTGAGCCGGGTTCATCGTGGCGAGCGTCTGACTGATGCAGTCTAATGCAGTCGATCCAGGGGGTACAGGAACGCCGGTTGGGAGCGAAGCCAGAAAGGCGGACGGGTCTTGGTTTTTTTGATCTCTATGGTGGTCAATGTGATCTCTGTCACGGTCGCGGTCTCTGTCTCTGTCGCGGTGACGATCACGCCAATGCCCCCTTGGATCAGTACCATCTAGCAGTTCGCCTCGCACTGTCGTCTTGCCTTCGAGGAAGGGGTCCGAGTCTGCCAAATCGATTCGTAGGGGTCGTCCGCCAACATCGACATTGTTGAGATTTCGCACAGCAGAAAGCGCAGTTTCATGATCTTGTGGACGGCAGCACACGGGTCAATTTGATGGACGGACAGGAACGGGTCGGAGTGGGTCAAATTTTGCAAGAAAAAAGATGGGTCGGATGTACCAGCAAATTCACAGAAACCATAACCCCTAGGTTTTCCGGTTTCCCTGTCAAAGACGAGTCTGGAACAGCGTAAGCGCGGAAAGGACGAGGGGACGGAAGACACACCTAAAGCCAACGACGTGACCGACAGATTTGAAGACGTCGATCAATTGTTCCTGCAAAGCACTCAGGACAAAGGAAGCCATGGACATAACGACGACTTTCCTCGCCCATGTTGTAGGGCACATTTCCGACTGTGCAACATGAACAAGGGCCTTGGACGAGGAACAGGGTGGACGTACCAAACACGACCTTGCTCATGGTGGTGAAGAAGAAGGTCACGTTACTGTCCGTCACGGGATGCGTGACTAATTGAGTGACTCATGCTGTTGACCATGACGGGGAGAGGGATCACATCTTCTCCGCGTCTCCAAATTTCTAGCAACTTCTGCTCCATCTGAATCCACACTGATGCACCACACTGACATTTCAGGCGTTCACATGAAAATCGACACCGGCCGAACTCTTCATTCACTCGAGCGCAGCCTTGCCCTCCCAGCTACTGGCACTGCTGCGGGCTCTGGACTGGCCGAAAAGTCAGGCGATGACTCGGCGAGAATCAGGGAAAAGTCGAGACAAGCCGTGGGGTACAGCCTTATGTGTGGCTGTGTAAAGCGGCATTATGACTAAATTCCACTTATGACGCGCCACTCATACATATATAAGCCTCAGGTCCAGGATGAGTCGATCCCCGGCCTACTATTTAATCCCTTGTCTTGTGAGCAGATCCAAACTCGCAATCATCCCCTATGACCGTTGCATCTGCAGCCTTAATTGCTCGCAAACTGTCTACCACTCAAGAAGATCGCTTCCGAGCCCTGGACCGCGCCTTGGCTCGAAGATACGTCTTTCACGTCTTACGCGAACACAATATCGCTCTCGAGAGGAGAGTACGCCAAGGTAGTCTTGTCTACAAGCCGAGGTATGCAAGCTCACCCGACCACCCACTGCTAGTTGCCTGATCGCGCTTTCCAGACTTGAAATATGTGACGACCCGTCTTCCTCACGTATAACTGCTACTTTGGAACTACCTGGCATCAAGTCAGAGGAGGTCAGAGTGCACCTCGACAAGGGCGATGTTCTTTTGATATCCGGAGAGCGGCAGCGGAAAGCACCCTCAGACCAAGCAAGCAACGTTACGTATCCCACAAAGGAAATCAAGTACGGCCGCTTTGAACGTGCAATACACGTTCCAAAGGGAACAATGGTGAGTCCACTCCTGACTCGTTCTTCGTGTCTTGCTGTACGGACGGATCTTTCCGCAGATGAGTACTATTTGTGCGGCTATGAATGATGGTCTGCTCGTCGTCTCGTGGCCGAGGACGCCATCTGGAGTCAGATCACCAAAGGATGACTCCACTGCCGCGCCTGCTTGATCTCTTTTCTTTTTTCGCTTTTCTCAGAGACAATACAGCTCTTGAATTATGTACTTTCTAATCTTACTATAGGCTTGTCCGATCCCGGCTCCGTTAATCCCTATCATAGTGATGCTCCTTGCTTCCTTTGGATAGAACTGTTCTGGACTTGGTCATCGGCCACTTACTTTGTTCTCCTATTCGATCCTGCTGTGCAATAGAATTCAAGTGATGGATGATTGATTGAGCTTATCGGAACCGATACTACTACACAGAAAGAGTCGAACGAAAGAGGTATTAAGATGCAAAAAAAACGGCCTCTAGTCCTGAAGCTGCTGGAAATTACTGACTATCATGGCACATCTTTGCCCTTCTGCGGCAGGCTGTTCTTCCAAGTAACTACCGCTCTCCGTCGTCAGATTCTGAGGATTCTGCATCAGCACCATGCGCGTCTTGTTCTGTGATGTGTATTGTTGCCATGTTGGCGACATGCTTAGTTTGTACGTGTTCGGATTCCCAGAGCGCACAAACGACAACCAATATGCAATCAATTCGGATGCGAACGCGACTTCGGCCGGCGTTTGAGGCGTGAATACCACGGATCCGTTGAACGTTGGACTAGGTGGCAGATGTGAGTCATTTTCATCACTCGGCGGGCACGCTTGCGCGTCCCACTGCGGCGACAGGTACCCACCCTGGTGAATCTGCCCCATCAAACATCATCCAAAGCTCTGCCGCGTGAGTCACTAAGTCGGTAGGGATCGTTGGGTTAGGGGTATTATAGCGGTACGTCCAAATATTCGAATACTGCGACGCGGGAACGCCCAACGCCTCACGCTACCACGCCCAAAGAACGAGTCAGAAAAAAAAAAAAAGTATGTCCGTGTGACACTATGACACTCACGCCGCAAATCACTTCAGGCTCTCCCGTTGCCACTTGGAACTGCTGGCTGGCCGAGTCATAATCACTCAGGGGGTACTGCGTAAGTAACTCTTGCATTCCTGTATCGTTGATCGAGGGGAAGAACTCCGTCAGTGCCAAAGATATATTAGTTCCCCCAGAAAGGGTCTCGTTCGAGGTAGAGCTGCATGTCATGTCAAGGTTTCGGCTGATACGCAAGAGTCACTCGAGCTTACCCCACTATGAGCGGTACGTGCGAAAATAGACCCTGCTGGAACAACGACGTAGGGTAATCAGTGAACAGGACGCCATCCAGCACAGGATGGAAGCTGTTGTATAGTCCACTGCTGTTTGGAGGTGAGCAACACGTTCAAAGATCCAACATCGTTCGGTGACTCACAATTGACCCATGACAGCGGCGTCCTGTGCTCTCGCCAGAGCGCTGACACTCGCGTTTCGCAGACACACCATTTGCTCATCGATCGAACCTGTGCCGCAGCCAGCATACGACGAGTAAAACTGGAAAAGAGGCTATACGACGATTAAACACTAGTACAGCATCCGAACGAGTGCCAATGCGAACCTGCTGTTGCTCAGGGGTAGGCATTGCCGCCCTGCAGACACTCTGTGCAATAGCTTTTTGGAACAGTCCCAGTTCTTGATCGACGATCATGTGTAGCCCGACAGAGGTAGCACCTACGCTCTGGCCGCTGATCGTGACTTGGTTCGGGTCACCGCCAAAGGCACTGATATATTGGTTCACCCATTTGAGCGCTTGCCGTTGGTCCAGGAATCCAACATTGAAGTCGCCATAGGTAGAATTCGAGAACTCTGGCGTCGCAAGGAAGCCAAAGGAATCAAGGCGGTAGTACACAGTCACAGCGATGACGTTGGGGCTTTGGTGGATCCAACCATCGAATGGATAGGCCATCGGGTTACCATATACCCAAGCTAGGAAATGTCGGTTGATATGTCAACGCTACTTCCGAGTTGAGACAAACACACCTCCTCCGTGAATGAAAAAGATGACAGGTACTAGATAGTTCGGTGTTATCGTATAATCTCCGAAGAACAATTCGCTCACAGTTGTCGCCTTCCTGAGCGCCATATGGTGCGTAGACATTAACCTTGAGGCAGTCCTCCGATCCAGCACCACCGGCATCCCCGTCTAACGATCCGGTCAACAGGTAAGAACCTTGTTGGAGAATGGAATCACTCACTTCCTGTGGTGCCTTGGATACAGAAATCGGGATAAAAGGTTGCGTTGACAACTTGCCCACCAGCCTCCTCAGTTATACGTGTGGTGTTCAAAGGCACGGTCGCCCTAAACCGCAGATCGCCAACAGGGGGCTCAGCGTATGGAATGCCCAAGTAGGCGACCGTGTTCGAGTATGTTTGATTTCCCAGATAGGTGGCGTACCCCACATTTACCGTGGGACCCGTCACGGAAGTCGATGTCGGCGCACCACGGACAGATAGGAGACTCGAAAGTAATAGAGTTGCTAGGCCAAGCATTGTGAGGGGCTGTTAATTTTCAGGACAGCATACCGACTGGATTTATAGGGAACCAGCCTAACTACGTGTTTCATCACACTTTCTAAACAGAGATCGGCCAACGTTGCGCATCGGTGTTTTCGGAATGACGTTGGGTCATGGGTATAGTGGCTTGACCAAAGTGTGCATGTCTCCGCTGGTTGCGACATAGTACCTCCTCATCGTATTCCATTACAGGATTGCAATACGATCACGAGATTCGAAAGGTCTCGAGATCCGAAACACCCAGAGGCAAGAAACATGATTGAAACTTTGATTGTCTGGTCACCAGACGACGCCTCACGATCGTGCCGCGGAGTTTTTTTGAAGAGCGGGGTCGTCCATTCATACGCGAATGCTATTTATGTTTCCCTTTGTTATTTTCCGTAGCAGTAGGTATGTGTCCCGTGACCAAATTTGGAATGAAACATACGTGGCAGCAACGGAATAGTAGGTCGACTTGCGCCACCGGATCATTCGTTCCTGTGACCTTTTTCCTTTAAATTGACTTTGAAACGAGTATTAAAAGTTGTTTAGAGGGGTGATCGCCTTCGCATCATTGGTCAGGAGCACGAGTAACTTGGAGAAACAGTACTGCGCGGCAAATCAACGTCAATGTTACCCTGAGGATAGAATATTAAAATAAGATGTCCATGGTTATCTCCATTCACTTATGCCCCAAAATGAAAAAAAGTCCTAAGAGTAATTGCGTGTCAAGGAAGTTGGTGTGTGTGTTCCCCGGCATGATCGTGTATAAAGGGTGTCCATCGGTCGGCCGTATATACCGGAGTATGACTAGAGTAGACCCCGCTGGGCAGTTCATTCGTCGCAAGGTTCATCGTGGAGTGGGAATCTTGTTGTTCGAGGGGCATTCCAGCACCATATGGTCCTTCGTTAGTTTCGGCTATTTTTGCAAGCGGCGGGTGTATGATGGGGACGGAAAGGGTTTGCATGTATTTACCGGTCGACGTGGAAGAAGCCCCTGAGTGTGTCACTGACAGGGTTGAAGGGTAACTAAGTAGGCACGACGAGGTCACGAATGTGCCACCATCATCACACGCTTGCCGGAGGTAGTCCCCTTCGTGTGTATTGCTTGCCTTCTCAGATTCGTGCCGTAGAATTCCAAGTCGAACCTCCGTTGCTTCACGCCGTAAGCGCAATAGAATTGGCTGGTAAACGATGTTGATTAAGTAAGGCGGTTTTAGGAAAGTAAATATTGAAACATACCAAAGCTTTTTTTGCTCGGACGCTCGTCCGTGCTGCCTCATGGAAGAGTGTGCACGCCAGCTCCAGTTGTCCGAACGGTTCTGGTTCAAGCTTTATCAATAGTCGTCTTATAGCAACGGTAGCAATGACAACCTATTGTGGATCAGAAAGTGGTCACGGAGATTATGATAACATCCGTGATGCGTACCGCAGCGGAAAAGGTGAACGACCAAAGGCGCCACACACGGGCACATAGCTCTGGCTGATTTGCGAATTGCTTCCTAGTCGCACTGAGAACGCCAGTTGCGCTTTGATAGGTGGTAAGAAAAGATTGACGAAGAGGACTTTTCAACGGATCACAAGGGAAATCCGTCAAAGCTTGTGCGAAGAAACCACGATGCAAGAAGAGCAAAGCTGCGTTGCGAAATCGTCGGTTTTCTTGCGACGGAATAAAATAAACAAATTGACTGACTGAGCTCACGCAGTTGATTTCTGACGAAAGCCTGCATTTGCCCCGGCATTTGATTACTACTTGATACTTGCGGGACTGAAAATTCGCGAATCTTGGAATCCAGTGCAAGAATCGTGTCATAACTGGGAGGCTGTGCACTCTGAATAACCTCCACAACGGGAGCCAAGCATTCGATGGTGTAACTGAAACTCCAGACTCCAACTTTGTGGAAGGATTGACACCAAAGACTCGGGAGAGAAATAGATGGTGCTTACAGCCCAATGGAGCTTCACCCGATTGATACATATCCTCCTCCTCCTTGGTTGGTATATGACAATCGATCAAGGAAGGTGTGATTACCGGCGGTCGGCCGGCAACCAGGCTCTGAAAGTCATTCGTTCAGTGTGGAAAAAAGCCCCACGATTGAATCTCCCACTCACTTGCCACATCGTCCCGTTTAATAAACTCCTGTAGGCAACAGCGTAAACTGGGGTCAGATTCAATAGGATATTGACACACCAGAAGTATGTTCGTCGCTCGTATGCTTCCCTCCCAGTGATTCCCCATATCGACGGATCCTTATCTACAAGGTTTTGTCAGATTTTGCACGACAAATAATAAAGGGTGGCATACGAAACCCTGTC
This sequence comes from Solioccasus polychromus, assembly GCA_038090335.1. Classification (NCBI taxonomy): domain Eukaryota; kingdom Fungi; phylum Basidiomycota; class Agaricomycetes; order Boletales; family Boletaceae; genus Solioccasus; species Solioccasus polychromus. The sequence goes on along the minus strand of JBBPMM010000182.1, from coordinate 24,764 downwards.
TGGTGTTTGTCTAAGTCCCAAAATTGTGGCAACGCAAGAGTCGTACCTGGAGGGCAACTTGGGCAGCGAGGTTCAACAAAGAGTGCGAATATTCCAGCTTGCTCTCGATGCCACACATGCCATTGTATACGCTCATCAAATTCAGTGTCTTGATTGTCACCACCGAGCGTTGCACAAAAACCGGTTGCAAGCATAGTGCAGCCCTCGAGAGTATATGGTAGTGTTGACCCTCTACATTGTACGGCGGAAGTGAAGGGTCCACTAGCGCGCCAATTGCGCAGACGATAAAGAGAAATGCGATATCATGTGGGCCATACGATTTTGGTTCCGCCGACACTTGCCCAGTAGTGCGGCCGTAGACCATAGGGATCAGTTCACCTAGAATATGTTGCCGCGATACTATGGTGAACATCCAGGATGTGGACTGCAGGAATGTCTCGCATAAAGCCGTTGCGCGACTCAATGGGGGGAGATAAGATTCTATCAGGACTTGGACGGGTTCGGTTGGTATTCCCGTTGGGGTGAAAGGAAATGCCTGATAAAATATGTTGATCTCTATGGGAAGATAGGAAGTGTCCACTTCCTCTCCATGATTAACTGAGGAAGAGAATTCTGCCACAAACGCCTTTGCTTGCTGAGAGCGTAAATAGTCAGCGCACAATGATATAAAGTTGAGAATAATTACCCACAAGTAGAAGGCTCTGAAAAAAAAAGATAAGCCACGTAACAGCGTAGAATTTAGTCCGTACCTCTGAACTGCCCAAAGCCCCAAAGGATCTCGGGCCGGAAATTAGACCGTCGTCGAGATAAAGGGAACCAAGAGTATCAGCAAGACCGTACTTGTTGAATTCGTTGTGTATAATCGGGCTCTGATCTGCCTCCGGCTTCCATTCTACCTCTCTACTGGACCCTTTCTCGCTCAGTAGCGGATATGGTTTACACGACGTAGAGCTCTGGATGATAACTAATGCGTCTTCAAGCGAATGCATGCGTTCTTCCATCTTCACAATTTTGCGGCGCAGGAATTCTTCAGCAGCACTAGCGAAGCTATCGAGCAGGAGATGGTAAATAATATTCCTTGTCCACGGGTACACAACACACCGACTACCCTCTCCTGGCGGCATCGTACCTGGAGAGAGGAAGTGAGGCTAACGTTATAAATTTTACGTCTCAAACGAGACGCACTGTTTGGGCACAACATATCACAACCTCTCTTGATGCACGTTGAGCAAGGCACTGGTCATCGTGAAGTCCAGTCAACCTGTCATTTTTGGACTAGATAGTACAGTTACCTTGCTTGTCACATCGAGCTTTCACCCTGCCAGAAAAGAGAAGTTATGGTTATCATTTCCGCGAGATTGAAAAGTTGCCAATGAAACATACCTGCGACATTCCGCACAAGCAATCTCGCCTCTGGTACGTTTCCTCTCCTTGCTGAGGTTCATAGTCGGATAATGGTGCAAGAAATGGCGAATACGATTGACCCACTTAAATATCTCCGCAGCAGGAAAAATGTTGAAATCTAGTAATGAAGCTTGCACCGCTGCGTTCCGAGCGAGTCTTTCATGACAAGGATAAACAAATTTCCGGATGGAAGCCGAGGTCACGATCCTGCTGCGGCAAACGAATCGGCGAATTCCCTTTGGAAGCATCTTCCCACTCCCGCTTCTTAACTCGTGCTGCCTGTCGCCAAGGAGGCTCTGTCGCAGGTGGATTAGAGTCAGATCTTCTCGCTGAGCACATGGCACACGCTACGCCAGGAAGAGATCATGACCGAGGGCTCGTCGTGGTTACAAACTTTGAAATTCCCTGAAATCTTTACCAATCAAGCTTATCTCTGGACGCATGATGCAGTTTGAATGATAATCACTCGGGAATCCAAGGCAGAACTATTCAATGCTTGGGCCCTCGACACTCTCTTCGAGTAACGTAGGACGCTGCTCTACATGACAAGCGGTTGTGAAGAACCAATCGCAAAGCGAGTGCATATCGATTTCAAAATGCAGTGAGACATGCTGCCACTCCGGCCCGACTCGGACTTGTGCTCGACTATCGCTATAGACATTATGGACGACTCGTCGGGGCCTATCCAGGTTTGTCTGCATGGGCTTGGCAACTCGTCAGTTCCATTCCCCTGCTACTTTGTTCTCCAGAGTTTTCCACTTCAATCGAATCCCTGGAACAACAGCTTCCCCCGATTTCTGTAGTCTGTTGCGGAATCCGAATGGCTTGAGATGTATATATTGATTCTCTCATGAAACGAGCCCGTTGTGCAGAAGGATTGTCCATGACATCAGGTGATCGCGGCGGGTTCGAAGAATCTCTTCCGAAAAAAACGACAAAACGAATTTTGAGAGAGCCTTGGGAACCAGGAAGAGAATAAAATCGCATACCGGTGACTTGATGCCAACGCCAAGAAAATTCGCGGGGTACCGGAAGGCGATGGCTGGATCACAGGACGTCGATCATTGATGCATGATGAAACATTAGTGACATGTCGAGTTCTCGATATCTAAGCTAAGATTAAAAGAAAGCACTTGATCTATTCAGTAAATATAGGATCTTGATAATAACGAGACACGGCGTGGTACAGAGTGAGAAAGTGAAAATACGTCCGCCGCATCGAATCCCTGCCGTCGTCTTCACATTTTTGCTGTAGCCATGTTGTCGTTCTTCGTGTCCCTACTGTTCTCGTTGCCCCCGCATCTCCGGTGCCGTCGTGTCCCTATCATCGTTATGCTTTGACGCACTCACGTCCACTTAACACTGACCTCGTCGTGTCCTTGCACCCTCGTCGCCTTGCGTACCCGTCGTCGTCACGTTCCCGTCGTCTTCACGTCCTCCGAGTCATTGTCCTCGAGTCCCCGTTGTTGGTTCGTGCTGCATCCTTGCCGCCATGGACATGCTCGCATCGAACTAAGTTGAGTGGAAGAGAGTGCTGATGCGGTGGCCAACGTCACTCTCGCATTGCGTCGGCATCGAGAGAGAGACAGCGAGACAGCAACAGTAAGATAGGCTACGCGAGGAAATGCGGGCAGGTGGTTGCAAGCAGCGAATGCCGGATCGACTTGTTTGCCGAAACCACGGGTGACGCTGCCCGACCCCAGGCACAAGGTGCTTAGTTCTGACCCTAGCCAGGGAAGCAGCGAGTGTGAGTTCTCGTCGCAACAGGGATGGGAAATAGGGCCGGAGGAGTCGAGAAAATGTGAGTTAATGAAAGAAGTGTAAGACAGTCTGAGCTAGCAAGTTACTAGTACCGTATCGGTTATTATCAACCATGTTCCCCACCTGAGTAACAAATGAATGAGTCGGGCCGATACGAGCAAGAGTCGATGCGACAAAGCCGGCTGGGAAGAGGAAGGGGGAATAAAAAAAAGAAAGTGCTTGTTGCACGAATGCTGATGGCATTGTTCCCATCGTCCTCGTTGTCCGTCCTCGTACTCCAGTCGTTGCTGTGGCTCCGTCACCCTAGCCTGCAGCAATCGCTGCCTTTTCTTTCATTAGCAAGATACACCCCCCTACAGGGGAACTGCGGGTACTATTATGAACAGATGCTACCCAGAATCACGACTCGAACAGTCCGGACTTCATCAAATTTCTACAAGATCCCGGTCTATTGAAGATGATCGGTATCCTAATCAAGCAACTATCGTGTATGCCCCCGAGCATTCGGGACGAATCAACCAGTATTGGGAGGAAATGTTGCCACTGGATAACAGGCGCACGACAGTTTCGTGCTATGAGGTCTCCATGCAATGAAGTTTCCATTTCATTTCCTATTTTCATTTAAAACATAGCACGGTCGTTCTGTAAATATCTCCAAGGACGATGCCTACGCATATGAGTCCGGGATGTTCATATCGTAAGAAGAATCGGAGGCCGAGGGACTACGGGACATACCTGAATGAAAAAATGTCAAGGTGACTGTATGCAAAGCTTGCTAGGTATACTGATCAGCGGTCAAACTGGAGCATCATCTGGTTTAGGGTCACTTGTAACTTCAGTCATGCCACTCGATGGTACAGGTTGAGAAGCTACGGGTTCAGTATTGACACCATTCCTTGCCTGTTCCTTCCTCATCCGTTCGTCAAAATCGTCTTCGTCGAAGGCAGAGTCGCAGCAACTGCCACAACACCCTCGTGGGCCACCACAGCAGCGCACATCAGCGCCAAAGGGATCTGCAGACAAATTACTGTTCAGTACTCCGCGCACTCGAAAATACCAAAGTTCAAACTCGCGAAAGATACACCAGTTTTCAAGGGACGAGTAGATGCAAAGACCTTGAAAAGGACTTTAAGCATTTGGACGAGGACCAGGGATGGATGGCTACTGACCGCAGCAACCAGCAGCGTCAGCTTCGGCAGCCATTGTGGTGAGTGCGGAAGAAGTGACCCTTTACATATTGAAGCAGCAAGTAGTGAGTGGCGTGGGCGGCGGCCGCGCCGCCACTAGTACTATTAGTAAAGTTGGGTAGTGTTGACCTTGGTCTAGTACCGATTCGGCGATTAGCTGCTCTTTCTTCTACCTGGATGTCTGCCAGTGAGCTCAGGTGGAGTTTTGCACAGAAATTCTATGTGGATTTCAATGCGACCGCCTCTGGTTTGTTCTTCGAGTACATGTTAACTTTGCAATCTAACGCTGGACTCCAATAGAGCTGGCGTCCCGCTTGGACGCATTAAAGGACGACCACAATGTGTCTCCAACCACAATGCAAGCCATTTCATCAGATCTCTCGCGCTTGACCAAAAGCCTCAGCGATGCTACTGGGAATCTGCCAAGTTATGATCAGAGGCAGTGCGAACTCGTAAGTTGATGCGCTGCCTTGATTATAGGGTTTCCACTCATCCTATCAGGTAGCAACTCAAGACGTTGGAGAAAAGTATTGAAGGACTTCGGGGTGCTTCACTCAATGCTCCCAAGTTCGCATTCAAGCGCAAGGTCACGAAGACAAAGCCACCAACTGAACCTGCGTCCAGCGAGCTGCCCTTCACGAAGCCATACGCTGTTCCGTTGGAATCTGCAAGGACATTGGTCGAGTACACTCACCGTTACTTGACCATCTTCGACGTTCGTTCTCCTGCCTCCTCCGGAGAGATTTCGATATCCGATCTCGACAACTGCATCGTGAATTTACTACCCGGCAGCGACGACAATTGCGCAAAGATCCCCGCGTTTCACGTGCAGCGAGTTTCTAGATCTGTCATTTTGTTGCCACAGATCGCGGGGAGCATTATTCTCCATGATGTGTCGGAATGTGTGATCGTAGTCGGTTGCCATCAGGTAAAGTCGGGTTATATTTCTCTCATGACTTGCCATTGACTGTCGATCCCAGTTCCGAATGCACAACTCGACGTCTGTGGACGTATATCTCGAGTGTGGATCAGACCCGATCATTGAACACTGCTCTAGCATTCGATTTGCACCTTACCCTAACTATCTTGTGCAGGCTGTTTCCCTCGATGTTAGTTCCATCTTTTGATTCGCAGTGGAAAGTCCCTAATGTGTATTTGTGACAAGGATACCAAGCCATTTTCCGTCAAAGATTTCTCTCACATCTTGCCGACGCCGTCGCCAAATTGGAGCGTGCTGCCCGAGGACAAGCGGGAAAAGACGATGCCTGTTTGTGCTCTCCATGATCAGGCGCTACGAGAGGAGATCAACCGAATGTTGTCGGTCGCGCAATCATTAGAGAATGGTTTTCGATGACTCCAACTGTTCTTTGCATGTAGGTAGTATCGGGCGAAACAATAAGACGAACGACTGCATTGGATATCTGTCTGATCCAGTTGGGTTGTGAGGTTTCAATCACAGCTCATTAGATATAACGACAAGACGTGGAGAAATGGTACAATTGAGTATGATAGCTTCGGAGAGGAGACAAGGCATCAACGACCGTATCTATGAAGCAACATTATTAGATGCCAAAGTCGGATCTTTTAAAAGTGGGACCCACTTCTGGAGTTCCCATTCGCGATTATCCAACGGACAGACGTTCCTCGTCTTGAGCCACCGCGAGATACAGTGAAAGTGGAAGGCATGCTGGGACTGGATCGGCGCGGGAAAAAAGCAAGAGGAGAGCACGCACGTTGCAGATCCCCCAAGCGGCGTTGCATTCGTCGGTCGATGCCGACACTTGATTTGCTTGACAATCGATGCCTGACGAGGCTCAGGAGGTGAGACGTTAAATGGAAGGCACGCACAAAGGTCCATGATGTGGTTGCGACAGATGGCACAATTATCTACGACAATGTCTGTGTCTGTGTGAGGGTCATGCTGCATGGCGGGGACAGACGTGCGCACCCCAAGCCCATAGCGCTACAGCATTCCACTGGAAGGGATGAGCGAGGAATGGCGGGGAAGCAAGTAAGAGCACCTTCTTCACTTCGAATCTCTTCTTGTCCTTTCCGTCGTCCTTTGCGTTCTTGCCCGATCCCGCTGCGGGCGGGTCCACGTCCATATCGTCTGCCATGATGGTGATCTCGTGCAAGGGAATGGATTACTTAATCGAGTAGATGTCGACCACGTGACTCGACGCGACCGCGAGCGAGTCTGCCCTAAACCGAGGTGGTTCGGTTTACTCTCTCCATCTCGTCTTTAGCCGATGTGCTGACCATGTCCAACTACAGCTCTAGCGCTGACCCGAGGTCGCCCCCGTTCGGGACAGCGACCTTTTCGTCTTTTACCAACACCCAGTCCGTGTTTTCTCCATCAAGATACTCTTACACGAGCTCTGGTGCGTGTCGGCGCCGTAGTGCTTGCGTCTGATCTGATATGTTTCCTCTAGACACCCCCCTCGCCTCCTCAGACAGCGATGGTGCGACGTCCGATCACCGCATGCGCCGCGTCAATGTCTCGCCCACCAGATCTGGCCGTTCCTACGACTCCTACTCGGAAGAAAACTCGATGGAAGAAAGGGCCCAAGTAGAGGCGACTTTGAACGACCTCGACGACCAACTCGATAATACTGAAGATATACTCACCGAGTGGTCACGTGGCACAGGACCGTCGTCATACACCGGCACAACCCCTTCCTATTCAACAAGCCTTGACACGTATTCCATCTATAATCGCGAAGGAAATCGCTTGAGCACCATCTCAGAGCGTACAGAGAATGTTCCTTCCCGTCCTATTTCTCATTTGCGCGATAGCACCCGTCTCGCGAGCCAGACTCCTGAGGCCCACCGCGTATCCGCCCATCGAATCAGTGCCGCTTCCCCCGGTCATCTTCACAGTCGATCTGTGACGGACCTTACCTCTGACAGGCCAGTCGGGAGGAGAACTGGCGATCTCATTGCTTTCTTTGAAGATCGAGCGTCGCCCTCCGACGCCTCGTTCGGCCACTCTCGCACTTCATCCATGCCGGGAAATCGTGTCCACAGCCCGTTCTTCCCGCACAGCCAGTCTACGCCGTACTTGAGTAGCATCACTGGCTATGGCTCCCGCCCCTCATCTCCGGTGAAAAGCAAGGCCGGTTCGACAATTTCCACGGCCTCGGATGCCCTTTCATCTTCATCTCTTTTAGCACCCCCCGCCAGGGGTCCAACGACGACGATTACCAGGAGTGGCACACAACTCTCCCCGAGTGACTTCTCCAGCACATTCACTAGTACGTTCGCAGAAGCCAGGAGCATGACAGACTCGTCCGCTATCTCGCGCAACGTCTCTTCCTTGCGCCGGCCACAGACGTCTCCCCGTTCTCCTCTCACTTCGGTGCGCAACATTGTCGAAGCGTGGAAGGAGCGCGCGTCCAGTCAGTCATCGGCCAAGTCGACTGTCCCCTCCCCTGCGAAGCCCGAATTTGGCCTTCGTAGACGCACCTCGCGGGTTGAGAGGGGTCAGCAACCCAGTGCGGATAATGCAGGTAGTGGTCCCACTCCAACGACTCCAAAAAGTGGCATGATTCCTCCACCATTCGATATGACCGAGCTGGGTCCTTATGCGCGGGACAGTCGAGAGGTTTGTAGCATTTACGATGTCCGTCTGTTAATGCTGACCTTGATATACAGCCACTCCGTATTGGTGACTTGTGGTATCTTAATGTGCACTCCGGGCCTCCGTATCGCTGGCAACGCTGCGAGGCGTTGTTGTACCCTCACATGTTACTTCTTTCTTGGATTGCTCCTGGTGGAGGTAGAGGTGTTGTTACCTTGGATTTGATAAACTGTACCGAAGTGCGTTCTGTGCCCTCCCCGAGCCACCCTAGTGCTAGAGAAGACGTTGGGACAATCGCTGCTCGCGCTCAAATTGCCGAGGGCAATTGTCCTCCTCTCATGGAGTTATTGTGCCCTTTCCAACTTTTATACGGCGACGGTGTCGAACGCTTGGCTGCCGAGAGCGCGAGAGCGAGAGTTCGTTGGGTTAGTGCCATATGGTATGCCTTTTCTTCTTTTTCCGCAACGTCTGTTTCATTCACGATTGTTCGCAGGGAAGCATTGGATAGGTCAGTTACGTTGCCGAGCCGTTCGGAACCTGGTTCTCCTACAGGTTCCATCAGAACGATCCGTTCCATCGTGAGCACTAATAGTGCTTCGGGTACCGGCTCGGGCTCGGGCTCAGCGTCAACTGTGTTTATGCCACCTCTGCACGCAATTCCCAGCCTTTCAGACCTTTCGGACTCGTTGAGCACCGGTTCGTTGTCACGCGCACCCTCATTTCCTCCGCATCGCACACGTACTACCGATGACACCGCCGTGTCCAATCAGTCGTACCTGTATCCCGGCGATTCGCGTGTCATTGCGCCGAGTCGAAGTAGTTCCTTGCGTCGCACAAGCTCGCTTACTGATCTCGACGAAGAGTTTGCCTCCGCAGTCAGTAGAGCAAGAAATGCGAAGCCGGGTCTCGGGTTTGGGTTAAGCCTAGTCGGTGGTGCGATTCTGGGTGATGGATCGCCCGTCACTGTATCCAGTGGCCCTAGGCTTAGCGGTGAAGTTCGCGTTACTCCGCCTCCTAGTGGCAAAGCCAAGTCACGTCCACTCTCAGACATCTCTGAAGACAACTTCTTTTCTGCTGGTTCGAGAACGTCGTCGAGCGAACCTCGCACCACGACGAGCTCATTTTATACGATGTCAGATACTTCAACTTCATCATTTGACGCACGCCCAACAACTACAGACCTTATTACCGACGAAACAGCATTAGAGTTCACGTCCGGCGGCTCCAACACGCAAATTGTGCCGTCGACCCTCTCCTACCGGCGTACGGAGTCCAATTCTTATTTAGGCGACTCGCACGACGGGTCTTTCACTTATAGCAGCTATACGTCGACTTCTCCGTCCTCGTTGTCCAGGAGTCCGGGAATTCGGAGGAGGCGATATAGCCGGAGCTATATATCGGACAAGGAGAACACTTCTTCAGGCTACACGGCGTCTCAAAGTCGATCCACGCTCAGCACCTGGACAAGAAGTCGCTCTGCCACTCCGACTCCAGCTCCTTCTACTGCAGCGCTCTCTGCCCTGGAGATCCCGGATACCTCAGGTAGCGAAGGATATGAGACCGCCAACTCACCATCAACCGCGTCTTTCAAGTCGCTACCATCGATTCCTTCGGAAACGGATTATATGGCCGTCGAACCATGCAAAACCGAGGCATCGACAGATTTCTACACGGTGGAGCGCTGTGCTTCTGATATCTCGACTGAATATGTGACTGCGGAGAAGTGCAAGACCGAGACGGAAACAGAATACGAAACAGCGGCGATTTGCGAATGCCCGCGTTCTGAGCAATCAGAGACTCATTTTGAGACAGCGTCTTTATGCAAGACAATTCCTTCGGAACAAAGTACGCCGCGCTCGTTGGTTGTCGATCTTCCCGTCGAAAAGGCACCGACACCTCCTCCGAAGACACCCACAGAGGTCCCTTCGTTACAATCCCCAGAATCAGATATTCATCTCGACATTCCTCCCGAATCCATCCACTCTCTTCCTTTGGAGCTTAGTCCTTCGACGTCAAGCGTTAGTCGGGACCTCGAGGCTGACCGTGCTGAGTTGCCAACAGTCCCCCTTTCATCGATCGTGGGCTCCGATGAACTTTCGATGTCACTGCCTTCGACTGTCGAGTCGAGTTCCGAAGAGGAGTCTTCCCGGATTCCAAGTTTATCCAGTACTGAGTCTTCTGAGTTTGCCATGGGTGATCTCCCCGTGAGCGAAGAGAGCCTTCCATCTCCAGCACCGTTGCCGACAACGACAACCCCCTCCATTCATCCGTCTCAATGGGCTTCAGAAACCGACATTTCATACGAATCGTCGCAGCTTTTGCCAACACCTCTAACGCAAGCACTTCACATTCAGGATGGGCGCGACGCCTCATTCGAAACATCCTTTATGCGTCCTAGTGTTTCTCCATTGACCAGTTTTGGAAGCTTGACAGCCGTGACAGAAACAATCACGACTTCAGTAGTGTCAGAGTCCCTTCCAGCCCCAGCCCCCCCTCCGCCTCCGCCACCGTTTTTGCCCGTCTCGAGTGCCCGGTCCATTCCCTCCCCTTCTAGCGGCCCAACACCTCTCTCGATTACATCAACATCTTCGTCTCTGTCTCGCACTCCATCCACGGTATCTACTGTGTCTAGTCTTTCGACCAGAAGTCTTGAGGAAGAGGATGTCGTTTCGCTGGCTGATGTCCCACCCCCTTCTGAGACACCCCCTTCTGAGGTGTCGACCGAGCCGTCCCTTTTATCGAGCCTTCGAAGCTCGAGCGTAAGCTCTGTTCATTATGTGAGTGATTGGCAGCGTGTATCTTTCCGTGTTCTCATCCCTCGTAGTATCCCCATCCGACGATGGTTCCGCTGCCCGAATCCCCAGCTCCTTTCTATTCTCCAGCCCATTCTCCTGCGCCTTCCCCCAGTGTCAGTGTCAGTACTCCAAAAACTGAAAGGCCCTCGATTCAGTCTGTATTGGAGACTGAACCGGCGCAGACACAGACATACACCGAGCGCGCTGAAGTCATAACGCAAGAAATCGACCGGGTACTCCATCACATTCGCGAATTGGACCGTTTTAGAGGTCAGGAGACTCAAGAAATCGCAGAGAATGTTCGAGAAATTCGGGACGAACTCTTCGACCTATCAGAATATGTACGCACCCACTTGGTTGAGACCGAGAGGGCGGTTGTCACAGAACGGCCAGAACCTCCGCCTATTCACCGTAGGGACCAGTCCATTGCCGCTATTAGCATCTCCGAACATAGGGACCAGTCTGTAAGCGCCATGAGCGTCGCTTCCGAACCCAGGGCCACGCCAGCTGGACCCCGAACTCGACCAGGTTTAGTCCCAATCCCGATCACTCCTCCTCCTATCAGGCGGTCTTCATTCGGCTCGTCCAGCTCTACATCCTCGATGTCGTTTTTATCTTCCCATCATTCAGATGATTTTAGTATCCTGGGTACAGATGAAGAGGAAATGGAGCTACCTCCACCCTCTCCTGCCTGGCCGTCAGAATCATCTCCGCCTTCATCCGAACTCACACCTTCGATCATTTCGTCCTCTGAGTCGTCACCTGGACCGACGCTCTCTCTCACTTCTTCGTCGTCTTCCCCGACGCCTCCTCCTTCGTCACCTACACCCTCTACAGAGTCTTCGGATTCAAGTATTACTGCAAGACCACCCGAACCTGGCATTACGTTGACTACCATCCGAGATATGCTGTCACAACTACGGGAACAGACAAGTGCGTTGTGGGAAGGACAAAGCTCGACTAACCATATGCTGGATGAGCTTCGACAAACTAGGCCTATGCCACAGGATAACACCGAGGTCCTCGAACGGTTGCACCGTATCGAGTCACTGATCGAAACCTTGATCGACCGGCAAGCCACAACTCTGCGCGATGTGCGAGACGTACACGAACGAGAAATAGAACAAACGCGGATCGAAAGAGAAACCAGTACGCACATACCAGAGCGGCCGGGAGCTTCTGTTATAGAATCAGAGGATCAAACTGATGTGGATAGTTTTCTTTCTCGCTGGGAAGAGATGATGCGCCGGCGGGATCGCCGGGTCCCCTTACACATGCCTGCCCCTCGCCAACCTGGTCCTTCATTAGATGAACAACTGATGGAGCTATTGAACGTACCACCTGCACCGGTTCCTTCGGACATACAACCGCCACCCCAGTTGATTCCATTTGTTTACCAACCGGCGCCGAGGCCATCTCGATCGAGAAGCACAAGTCCAGTACTCAGGCAGACTTCGGCACCCCCGTTGCCGCGACCGGGCATCTGGTCTCCGGAATCACCATACCCGCCGCTTCGACCTCCTTATCGACCACCGAGACCTTTTTCGCCTCGAAGACCGCAGGAACCCGTCCCTCGTGAAACCGCTCCCCCCGAGTCTTCACCTAGACAACGGCCGGAGTTTGTCACTCATGATGCTCCGCCTACCCCACGTACCCCACGTGAACCAGCGCCAGAAAGGAGGCCGGTGGTACAACCTCCGGGGCCTTTCCTGGTAAAACTTTAGCTGCTTGTTTGGAACTTGATCTGACATCGACTTTAGCCAGAGTCCTTGTATGATCGTCCTCCCACCGCTCCTGCAACTCTAGGGGGGGGTGAACCTCCTCCCGGATCCTACAGTTGGTATCGTCCTCCCCGAGCTCCGGTACGTGCAGTGTTAGCCACAGTTAGGGAAATTGACATTTTATATTTTAATAGGGAGGTGTTGTACCACCACCACCACCCGGTGCAGTGGATGGTCGACAACCAGGTGGTGCGCAGGCCCAAGGCCCAGCGTACGTCCCAATGCCACCAGGCCCTGTGAGTCGTTCCAAATACCCTGAGTGACAACCGATTAACAAAAATTCAGACTGTTGTACAAGTGCCATTATTCGACACGTTGATGGCAATTCTGCGGGTGAGTATTCTGTATAAGCCCCTCGAGCTGCATTAACAATGTGACAACAGGAGCACCGGCTCGCTCAACTTGCAACGGTAGATCAGCAACGCGAATTGATGAGGTATATGGCCGACCTCAATGACTGGCTTGCAAGGGATGTGCAAGATCGGCAAGCCGAGCTGCGGTCTGTTACTGCTCGCATCGACCAGCTCCGGGCCGATTTAGGCCGCTTAGGCCCTGGTGTAGGACCAGGTGAGTCAAGCGATTGGAATTTGACACGAATCCAATACTAACACTTGATCATGCGTAGGTATACCTATGCCTCAACCGCCGCTCCAGCCTCAACCAGGCGCTCCAGTCGAGCCCGTCGTGGGTCAACCTTTCGTTGTTCCTCCACCCGGAGTGCCCGGTCCTATTGGGTTTGTTCCAATCCAACCCCCGGTAATGCCTGGTATGGAGCGATCACCAGACGAGTCTCCCGTTATCCCTCGACAACTCCCGGAATGGGGAATACCAATGCCAGACCCTGCACAATACGGGGGTTCGAGAGGAGGTCCTGTCATTCCTGGTGAACAGCCTTACGAGGGATTCCAACAGCCGGGTGTGTATGTTCATCATCCTCCGGAGGGAGATGAGCGAGTGATACCAGCAACGCCGTCCGATGTGACACGTTCACCAATTCCAGTCCCTGGCCACGGGACAATAATCGTTCCACCGTCGCATGAAGGACGCGACTCGATGACTTCCACACCTACCCAGGAGACGTATTTCCCGCCGCCCGCCAGTCCTGGAGCAATACCCGTGCCGGTTGGTGGCGTAATGCCCATCCCAGTTGGTGATGGACCCCCGGTTGTACCAGTTCCGCATTCCCCTTTGCATACTCCTCGTCAAACGATCGTCAACATCCCAGGAGGGCCGATTCCTCCTCCGGGAGTGATGGTTGCTCCGAGTCAAGAAGAACCCATTATCGCTCGTCCAGGGCAGCCAGTTCCTGGTGTGGTTCCCGGTGGGATTCCTCTTCAACCAGGCTTACCAGGAACTATTGTCATTCAGCCGCCCCCTGCTATGCCAGTGCCTGAATCTCCCTATGGTCCCCCTCCTGTTGTGCGCATTCCAACTAGCCGTGAGCATACTCCTGTCCCAGTGCCTGTGACCATGCTTGGAACACCTTCGGCACGCACTCATGAAGTATCCCGATCTCCTCCTCATGGGGTATCGCGTACTCCCACTCCTAGATCGCACCGACGTGTACCTTCCGAAGACCGTGGTGAACATGACGGTGCACGCTCCAGATCCCGTTCGCCGCGTGGACCATCGCATGGAACGCCGCGAAGAAGAAGAGAGGGAGATGAGAGAGACTACGGACCAAGGCGGGAGTACTCTCCTGAACGTTATCCGTATGGATACCCTCGCGGTCGCTCTCCCGAACGTTACCCGTACTATCCGTATGATCGTTATGGCCGCCCATACTATCCGTACGATCGCTATGGCCGCCCATATTCTCCCGCTGATCGTTACCCTCGCCCCCCTTCTGGTGAACGTGGATACGAACGACCCTACTCACCTCGTGGAGAACGCGACGGCGACTATCCCGAAAGTGGACATCCTGGCCGAGAGGGTAGAGACAGAGACAGGCCTAGACGTCCTGACCGAGAGGGTAGAGATCGCCCCGAGAGTGAGGGAGACGAAGGCTTTCCTAGACGTCCTCGCGATGGAGATCGTCCTGAGACAGAGAGGGGATACTCTCCAGAAGATAGAGGTGGACGCCATGGACGTCGTCCGAGTCGTCGCTCCGAGAGGGATGGGGAATACTCTCCAGAAGATAGAGGTGAACGCCCTGGACGTCGTCCGAGTCGTCGCTCCGAGAGGGATGGGGAATACTCTCCAGAAGATAGAGGTGAACGCCCTGGACGTCGTCCGAGCCGTCGCTCCGAGAGGGATGGGGAATACTCTCCGGAAGATGAAGGCCGAGGCCCCCCCCGGCGTCGTCCTTCAGATGAACATGACGCGGGTGATCGTCCACGCGCAACACCATCTGAAGCACGATCTGTCCATGGACCGGTGTTCGCCGAAGGAGATACAGCTATTCCCCATCCTAGCGCATTCGCTCCTATACCTATACCACCTAGTTCTCCAGCAGCCCCCACCATCATCCGAATCGGTGGAGATCCCCGCACACGTAAGTCTCGGTGATTCCTTACTATGTTTCATGCTGAGTTCCGTAGATCGCCCCTTTTCACCAGAAGAACGTTTAGCGCACGAATTGTCGCATGTGCCCCGTGGCGAACCTTATTACCCCACTATGCCCTCTGAACGCGGGGGACCACGGGACCGCCCAGAGCATCCCCCACGCCGGACCCCATCCACACCAGGAGACGAACGACCTCCTACACGAGGACCTTCGCGCGGTGCTGCCCCACCCTCGATGATTGAAGAAGAAGAAGCTGGACGACCACCAAGTGAAATGATTCCTCGTGTCCCCGCACCCGGCGAACCGCAAGGGCCTCCTCACGGACCAGACGATGAGGCCTTCCAGAACGCTTTACGTGAGCATCAAGAACGACTAATTGATGCGGAACGCCAACTGTCCCACATTGCACACGACGCGCAGGACGCCGAAGATAGACGTGAAAGAGAGTTCCGTGATAACGAAGACGCCAGAGAGCGCATTTTCCTTGACAATGAAGACCGCAGAGATGCCGAGGCGAGACAGCGTGGCGAAGCCCTATTCAATGAGCTGGAAGATAGGATCGCGAATGTCCCACAAATTCCACCGATTCCCGTCCCACCGCCTCCAGAGCAGGATCAAGATAGGCATTCGATTATTGACTCGATTCACTCGGCCGCGCAGGATGCGGCCTCCCGACATGCTTCAGAAATTCTGGAGATCGTGCGTTCGGAAAGAGAAGAAATGGCACGTGAGCGAGAGTCATTGGCTGCGGAACGCGAACGCGAACGTTCTCGATTGGACGAAGAACGCCGACTTCTCGACGACGAACGGGAGGCTAAAATTGCTGCGCTCGAAGAAGAACTTGCTCGCACACGCGCAGAACTTGATAGCGAACGGCAGCTACGCATGACGGAGGCGGACGAAGCACGAATGGCAGCTTCAGAGCGGGACGAGGCGCTACGCAATCAATTGACAGATATCACTAACATGGTCCAACAAAATCAGCAACTCTGTGAGGAGAAGAGGGCGATCATGGATCAACATTGGGCGGAGAAGCAACGCTGGAAGGAGGAGCGCGATGGGCAGATGCAAGAATTGCTGGGTATGGTTGCGCGGCTTGCCGATGAACAGGCAGCAGCGAGGCAACGTGAGGAAGAGCAAAGACTAGCAAATGAGGGCAAACCTGGTGAATAGATCGCACAATTTCTATCCCTAACGAGCTCATGTCCGCCAACAGGCATTGAACAAGTCATGGAAGAGTTGCAGCGACAGAACGCTGAGCAGAGAGAGCTTCTTAATACTCTTTCAGATAGTAAGCTCTTTGCTTGCTGTTGTTTTCAGTGCTTATTGAAGTGGATCTTAGGTTGGAGAGCAGACAGTAATCGACAACATGAGGAGACCATCAGTGCTGTCCGCGCCACAGCAAACGAACAGGTTCCCTACAACGTCCAAGGCGTACGTACATACTGTTCGATCCCCCTGAATGTAACTAAACACCCACTATAGTACCTCGACGAGTTCAGCAAGGCTCTTGCCGCCGAGGTTCGTATGCTCTTGGTCGAAGTCGGCAAGCTGCGCGAAGAGCGACGCAGTATCCAACAGTAAGCAACGACGTGACACCTAGACTTCGATATTCACGCACCTTTGTAGTGAACTCGGATACCTTATGATGATGAAATCCAAGTATGGTCCAGGTGGCGAATTCGATCCCGACTGGTTGGTCGTTTTATGTTGGTTCCCATGAGCTGTGGCTCACACATAACACAGGAAACCACCAGGGATGCCAGGCCCTCCCCCTCCCCCACCGCCACCTCCCGATGTTCCACCTCCACCCGAGGATCTTCCGCCGGCTCGCCCTGCATGGCGCACCGTTACACAGCGAAGCGCCCGTCGCCCTCGTAAAAGGCAGGAGGCTCCACCACCCCCAGAACCAGTTCCAGAACCAAGACAAGCCCACTCGTGGGTTACGTGGCATCGTGCGTTTGGCTGTGTTTGGGATATTCTAATTTGGTGACTGATGTCCTTGCAGCTAATCCCGCGCTGGCTCCTACCCCACCGTCCGTTGAACCCACTCTACTTGTTCCCGACCACGGAAGCCCTGGCTTATTCGGACCCCGTTCACCCCGTAGTTCGTACCACCGAGGTTAAGTTCCCAACGACCTTGGTTGTGAGACGTGATCGCTGGCAAAAAGTATCTCAACGCATCATATGACATCTAACGACTAGCTTACGACCCTGGATCCGACCGATTTTTTGTGAATTATTATCATTATATTTCTTCTCGATCGGTCTCTCTTTTCATTTTGGACATTCACGTTCCTTAGTAATATGCCCGCTCACCTTTGACTGTCAAAGACGGAGCGCTGGACGTGACGCATTTTGTCGAGGTCGCGGGTGCCGTAGTTCCTTCCCTTGTCCGACTTGGCGATCACATCCATTCTCTCTTGAAGTGTGATGACCTATGTTTTGTTATTATACCATATGATCGAATTTATGACTTGTGCTTATCTGGCCCGAGCGCGATGGTGGTAAGGAGTTTCAAGCCGGCTAACATGCTTGAAGTCGCCAAACGGGAACCCTTCCCGCCAAAGTGTGCAAACACCCGTGAACTCAGACTATTGGCATGCAAACTTACGAGTCCTGTTTGAAATAAGGTATATAAGTACTTGGTCGCTATTAATACCACCTACAACTTCGATCCGTATACACATATGCACTAATATCAGAATCTGACCCATCTTCTCCGTTGCCCTCAGAATTACTTCGTGTAATTTCATCCCAATCAACGGTGCTCACTAATCCCCCTCAAATCGTCCACAATGCATATCATAATCGAAAACACAGGAACTCTCCCTGAAGACAAGCTGTTAAAGACCATAACCTTTCTCTTTATGACTCGAGAGCGTCACGTCGGAAGCATCGTATGCGTCTAGTGCAACTGCTGGGAGCGTCCTCCGACATGTACCGGCCCCGTCAAAATTCCATACCTTCAAGCTCTGGTATTTTCAAAGCAGGTGCGAAGATCCAAGTCAAAGATAGTTCCAGGCCCCCCTCTGACAGATGGTGAGTAGAAGGGGAAAGTGCTCGAACCAAACCCCTTCGAAAAGCAATTCCTGAAGGTGCCCAAAGGTTTGCACGTAAGCCTCTCCCTGACAGCAATCAGACAGCATCTAGGCGTTATGCATCGTCTCGCAACCTGGAACAACGACCAAGTTGACTGTGATGGTTTTCGAATCTCATTGGATTTATTTCCCGGGTCAAACTTGAATGCCTATTACCAAACACCTTCGATACGATATGTAAACGGCGACAAAACACAGTGCGTCTATTTAGTAGCCGGGTTTCGCTGTGCGACATGAA
This sequence comes from Solioccasus polychromus, assembly GCA_038090335.1. Lineage (NCBI taxonomy): Eukaryota > Fungi > Basidiomycota > Agaricomycetes > Boletales > Boletaceae > Solioccasus > Solioccasus polychromus. Next base: position 6,411 of record JBBPMM010000182.1, on the reverse strand, counting down.
ACCTATCGAGATCCAAGACGAATCTTGTACTAACTGTCGAGATCCGCTTGGTCGTAACTCACATTGAATAGTATAGGAAACCTGATTAGACAACTCAACTCACCACCGCCCGTAACTTGGACGCCTCCATACCGCCATCCTATCCTCCGTCATCCTCGTAAGAGACAGGGAGTGGCACCACCATCTCTGGAACCAAGTCTCAAAACAGCGGGATGTGTGGCGTCGTGGGTTTTTTTGTAGGCGAGTCTGATCCTGACTCATTTATCGTTTCCCTTTAGTCGCGGCCCACAGGCGATCTTCGAATCGGCTCGCCCTGCATGGCGCACCGTTACACAGCGAAGCGCCCGTCGGTCTCGTAAAAGGTCGGAGATGGCATCACCTCCGGAGCCAGCTCCAGAACCAAGACTCGGACAACAAGTTACGTGGCGTCACGCGTTTTGCTGTGGCGAGCTCGATTCTGACTGGTATGTCGTTGTACGTTCGTTCTCTTTAATCGCGACCCGCAGACAATGCAGGGAACCACCAGTGACGTCCGGTCCCCCGCTGCCCGAGAATCTTCCGCCGGTTCGCCTTGTATGGCGCACTTGTAAAGGGCGGGGAGCGGCTCCCCCTCCAGAGCCGGCTCCAGAATCAAGCCAGCATCGTACGTTTGACTGTATTCGGGGTATTTCACTCCTAATTGTGACTAATGTCCTCGCAGCTAATCCCGCGCTGGCTCCTACTCCACCGTCCATTGAACCCACTCTGCTATTTCCCAACGATGGTGGCTCTAGCTTGTTCGGCCCTCGTTCACCCCGAAATTCACACAATAGTTGAGTTCCGGTGATCGTATGCCCAATTTTGCTGCTTGCCACTAGTGGCGATGTTTTTCCATGCTTGAGCTTCACACCACTTCCTCTTGGTACCATCAATGCGCGCGCGCTCGATGCTACTTTCTCTCCCATGTTTACACTTGATGAGACTAACCCGCCGATTAGTAGCATCTGCCTCGAGAATGCAAATTGACCCGACTGACTATATATGTAGCTTGTGGGAACCGTCTACTGTGCCGGAAGGTGTCAGAAACTCGTCGTCCACGTTCAGTTGGCTGAACTCAAGTAAGAGAGGGTGAGCGATATAAAAATGAGAGTGATTTAAAGAGTTTCGAGTCTTTGGCGAGAGCGGATTCGACCATCTGGTGTAGAAGCTAATCACGATAAGAGATCTGAATCGGCACGATGATGGTTTGAGAGTAAATACATTGTGACCTGAAAGATACTCCCGAGGCAGTGAACAGGTATAACATTTGAAAGTGCGCGTAAAGATTATCCAATGTAAAGGATATTTGGTTTTCGGTACTCGCGTCACTGTGATTCTCGCAAGGCGACGTTTTCCAGGACGCTCTTTAGCTTCTTTGCGAGGCCCTCAGTCAATTGAGTCGGTCCGTCGGCAGTGCAGAACCGGTAGGAAGGCATAGGTTGATATGTATCGGGGAGAATCTTTCCAAAGACATGCTCAGAAGGCATTCAAGCGCAAGGTGGAGTAGCGTAGGAGCCCACCTTGCTGTCTTGAACAAGCACCGAGGCAATAATATCATCCGGATCGCCGATTCGTCCCAAGGCAGGCACATTCCGATTGTCTAGCGGGGTCGGGTCGGTACAGAAAACCACGCAAGGTCGGAGCGTACCATGAATGTGCATCCACCCTTGCTGAATCTGGATGGCGCTATTGGCCCAAACTTCGTCCGCACCCTCGCGTAGTGCCTGCTGGACCGCTTCGTGCAAGAGCGGTCGGAACCGTGCTAAAGACCATCGGCAAGATCTGGTAAGGTACGCTCGGCAGAACAAAGATGTGTGCGCACAGTTTTCGACAAAGTCGTTTAGGCCAGCGTCGACGTCATCTGTTCCAGAGTCTGTGACGGCGGGAAGCCAGCCAAGGACGGTTGCTGAGCGGTGCGAGGGTGGCGGAGAAGATAGGAAAGAGACGGCATAGACGGGGATCGAATTTGAAGGGTCGGGTTCTGTGGGGAGAGGGAGGAGGTGGTAAAAGAGGTCCGGCCGAGAGGGGTCAGCTAACGGTGGGTGGGAAGAGGACCAGCGTCGGAACCGGGGTCGAAGGGGGGTTATCCGGAGTTGCGGACACGCTGGTGGCAGAGTAACACGACGGGTGACGGCGGGGACGGTAAAGAGGCGTGTCCGAGCGAGTCGTACGAGCGATGATCGCATTGCAGACAACGAAAGGAAAGATATTAGTAATCGCCAAATTGGGATGCAATGAAGTCATCGAATCCGTGAGAAAGATTACGTGATAAACTGTACAGCACCAGCCTCAATAATCCACACGCAGCGCCCCTTCTTTTTCCTCAGTCACTTCTATCGACTATCAGGTGCGTCCCCATCTCCAAAACATCGTCCTTGTTCTCATCCATCTCATAGAATGAGAGAGAAGTGGAAGAAAAAGCGTTCTCGCAGACTCAGACGTAAGCGCAGAAAGATGAGAGCCCGTTCCAGTACGTATTTCAGCGTCTTTGCATTGATATGCTCTTTATCATTTCCTTCAGAGTAAACGACGCGCTGCAGTCGAGCTGATGCAGTTGATTCCCGCCCGTTCATCAACGCAAAAATGTGCAGGGTTGTGCGCACGCTTTCCTACCTCTTGGGAACTCTCGAGGGACGATGCCCTTTTCCCTCTTTTGTTGGGACTCGCAGGGAAGGAAAAGTGGTGGACTGTAGGGTCGCTAGTTGGAACTTTGTATCCTTGATTCGCAAATAGTCACACAATTCCTCTGAATCACGATTGCCCCGGTACCTCGATTCCCGCACAGGGTCAACTTGATATTACGAGTCGCAAAATCGGTGTACAAAAAGTATCATTTACCACTCTTTGTGGTGACTGGCTGTGCGGGCTGCCACTTGACAGGATTCCGGTTGAATATACCCCAAGGTGGGAGAACGGCCTAGACGACTCAGCGTTCACGAGTACGAGTAAAGTAGGGGGCGATACGCACCAATGCAAGGACAACCGTGACGAAAGCGAACGTCCCGATTGTTACGCGCAGCGATTGGAGTGCAAAACCAAGAACAAAAGAAAGTATCTATGAATAGCATGAGCGGGCATCATCTCGCACAAAAGAGCAACGTACGGTACTCGCTATGAGCACTATCCGAACAATGTCGTCCGCTTTCTTTTGGCCATGAAAGTCCTGCAACATGTCAGAGACGGTTATACACCACCAAGAACGGTGCACTAACAATTTTGCCCTCGACAATTTCCCGGAAAGAAGACATGGTTCCAAGTGAGTGACACGTTGGTGAAACTCCTTGTTACGTAATGGAAATTGTTGCACCACCGACTTTTTTGTGCTGCATAATAAAGTAAATTGCCCCATGAAGCGTTCCGGCACGTTCACCTCGAGCCACAAAATCATCCTCAAGCCCGGTGCTGGTCGCGGAGGTGCTACAATCATCACGCGGCGTTCCTTCACCCCCATCGCGCAGACACCCACGTCCTATCCCGAAGAACATGACGATATCGCTGAGGACGACGTCCACGCGAAGCGCGAGGAATCAGAGGGCGTGTTGGACGAGGAGGAGCACCACGTCGAGGGCACCGAGGCGGATATAGAGGGAGAGGGCGAGGGCGAGGAGGGGAGTGGTGGTGATGAAGGGCACGACGAGGAGGGCGGAGCAGCGTCCACGCGACCGCGTGGGAGGCCAAAGGGACGCACGCGCGGGGTTGCGCCGACCACCCCTGCCCCGCGTGTAAAGGGAAAAGCCAAGGTACGCGGTAGAGGTCGCGGTCGCGGGAAAGGCTTGACGGCTCGTTTCTCGGAGGGGGGCGAGGGCGAGATCGATGGCGAAGAAGGCGAAGAAGGGGGGCGCGCGTGGCGGAGAGTTGGCGGCGAGGTGTATTTCATCGAGGGCGACGAGTTCGTCACAGAGTCGGACGAAAAGGGTGATCAAAAGATTGACCTCGACGGAAACTTGCTTGGTGGTGAGTAACAATTGTCTCGTGCGAGGTCTGTCTGACGAGACTTAGGTCGTCGGTTCAAGTGCAGTACTTTTATTCTTCCGGAGAGACACCCAACGCGACAATACATGCTCGCTATCGATGCTGCGCGCTCCTCGGGTTTTCGAGACTCATTGTACTATTTCCGTCGCAATGCACTCGCGCTCAAACTCGGTGCCTCTCAGTCAGAAAAAGAGGCTCTCATACAAGCTGGAAAGCTTGGCGCTCATCTCAAAACGCGCAGCGTCACGTTGGTCACTGCGCGAAGCGCGTTCAAACTACATGGCGCAAAAATGATCATTGGTAACCCGGGAGGTTCATCTGTATGTCGAGTGTTTAACGATCGGTTCTTTTAGACGGACGTTGGGTCACGGACGATTACTACGAAGATCGTGTGCTCGCAGAGATCACTGCCAAAGGTCTCTCCCCCGGTGACTTTGTTGGCGAGCTTCCAGACCCGACTGCCAGTTCAGCGAGCAACCTTCCTGCTCTCTCTGCGCCAAGTCAAACGTTTTCAGGAACCAGTCAGGGTGTATATCGTGCTGGCGGACCAACCACGCTCTTTGGCGGTTCTGGGTGGGGTCCGTTCAGTGACGGACCGCACAGTGCCGTCAGAAAGAGTATGCTCACCCGGGAGGGTCTCACGGGGGAGAACTGGATGATGGAGGCAGCCAGGCGAGTTCACGACATGAATTCCGAGTGGACCAAGATGAGGCAAGAAGCGAGGGTTGCATGTGGAGGTATCCTCGAGGGCAATCCCACTTCCGCAAAGGGAAAGGAAAGAGAAGATGTGAACGGTATGATGGACGTCGACGGCGAGGGGGACACGGCGGAGAAGAAGAAGATAGATGATACTGGGCTTCCCTTGGGTGTGTACGAACCACACACGGGCTTGGTGCATTGTGCGTGCCGCGTTTAGCTGTTGGCGTCGCTGATCGTTGACGGTATATTTCGCGAGCAGACCGCACGGATACGCAGCCGACTAGGTATCGTTGGGAACAGGTCGCTCCTCGACGCGTTCTCGGTGGTACCAAGGTGGGGAACGGTGCGTGGGCTTTGGCCTGGGTGGACACATGTCTCGAGCTTCCGGGTTCGGGCGACTTGGACCCGTATGCGAGAGAGAGGGAGGCGTTGATGGCTTCTTTGAGTTAGAGTTTCGGTGCATCGTGCGTCGACTCTTGTACTTTGTGGTCATGCACTTTCGTGCAGAGTCCGAGAGCACTGACTATGATGATATTGGTGGGCCTAGAAGTTACATAGAGTCGACGATTCAATGATTGAACGATCGTTCATTACCTGACTAACGTAGTTGCGATGCTGGCTTGTGTGGTCTAGATGCGCGTCTTTCTTGTCTAAGGCGCCTTCGCCTCTATGTACCCGGACCAGATGCCATTTCGCGCGAAATGGCACACCTTCGACGCCCACTAGCAATCACAACTCCACGGACCATCTTGTGTTCAAGACGGTCCTCTCGATGTTCCTACGCTGGCACAATACTCACATGAGAAATGGTGCTTCAAGCTCCAAGTCTCATCTTGGGATGAAGCGCGTGGCAGTGTCACTGTCTTACTGTCTTATTTTCGAGGTTGTATGGACGACGTGCGCGGGTCTGCGTCAGCTTTGACCGGTGGTTCGACACAAAGCAACGCCTCTACGCAATGAGAGTACGGTTCAAGAATCTAGACTGCCTGATGGCGTAGTTGGAGCAACTGGGTAAGGTACGACCTGGGTCGGAAGGTACGCGCAATCTTCCCTTCGCCTTTCAGGCTCGTAAATGGATGTTTTGTGGATAGAAGGCGTGGCCCTTTGACATTGGGTATGATGAAATCATGCCGCCTGGAAAGACGGGTTAATATGGTACTGAAGAGCCAGAGCTGTTTGATGTCTTTCCCCCGGTCGGAGATGAACGGATCAGGCCGCGGCTTAGGAAGAGTCACGCTTTGTAGATTCTGAAAGCGCATTTTACCGGGTGACGTATACTATTTCATCTCTGTACCAATTATCCACCGATCTCGACCATAGATTGCTGTTGTCAAAAGATTATTCACGATTGCACTCCCATCTTGCGCCCTAGCACTTGGCTTTAGGGCAATTCGACCCCTATTCCACGAACAGCATCCGAGTTCGAGCAAAAAAAAAAAAATACGTATTTTCAAGCCCCATCAAGGTTTCCAAAAATCGCTTAATTCATCTTCGTTGACCCATCCTCGCGAAGTAGCCTGTCGCCGGCAAGCGCCTGATGGTTGGCAGCTTGTTTGAGATTCTATCCTTCACCACTGAAACCTCGCCTATGTAGTACTAGCCCCTTTCACCCGCTGCTTGTGCCTTCGGCACAAGTCATCCTAGTTTTATTGAATATAACTATTTTATACATGCTTTTGAATGTATGAAGCAAAATTGAAACATGTAAAATCAGAAAAAATA
>JBBPMM010000181.1:0-46992 GCA_038090335.1 Solioccasus polychromus | reverse complement strand
TTACGACCTAAGCCGTAGCGCGGACGTGATAAAATACAAAGAGGACGAACTAGAAAAAGGGAAAGACTAAGTTGGGCATCTCATTAAATGACGAAGGACATAATCAAATGGAAGAAATGGAAATAATCGGGACAAAGGAGAACTGAGACACAGGTGAGACACGGGCGATCATACGGGTATGACGTATCGTGACACCCCCAATGATGGTTGAGGGACGCTCGCAAACCCCCAGTCATACTCTGGATTTCCAAACAAGGTAGCATTTGGATTCTGGAGGTAGATGCTAGCGCCATATGGTATGTCTATGAGAGGGTCACCGGACTCGTCGTATGATCCAGCATCAATAACGCCGACGCGGAGCTGTCGATCTGATAGTCTGTTTGCAAGTACAAGACCTCCCGTTCCACCTCCAACGATTACTACATCGAAGGTTGACGACGCGAAAGACTGTGGTGTTACTGTAGTTGTCATAACCATATTGGCAGATGCCAGCACGGTAAGGGTCCGAGACAACTTCATCTTGCAAAATGTAGGGATAGGGAGAGAGACGACCTACAAGATTGAAACTTACAATACTTATATCTCCGCACCAGAGAAATGACGGTCCGTATATCCTTCGGGGATACGGTGAACGGTGTTCTATATTTGAAATGCAGGAGGTGCCTGGCTGTTTTACAAGTCACTGGAAGGGCATTGCACCCCGAAGTAAAGTTTGACCCCTCGGATTTGTCCTAACACTCATAAATGGATGGATATGTATTGATTTCTCCGAATGGACTCGCACGCTGACGTGGTACCTATGGACTTCCATACTATCAGAAATCTACTCTGCTGCACGAGGCATACTTGGGGATGTCACCACTACCCACGGTTTCGCGTTCATGTGTAATAGGAACAAAGACGCAACATGAATAATTCGGTGAGGTAGTCCTTCCAAATAATGACCATAGTATCTGTCCGGGGGGGAAAGAAGGTCCTCACCTACGATCAGTTCAACAGAGGCGGGAAATTGAAAATTAGTCCGAGAAGACGGGTGAGTTGGTGAGACTTTGAATATATGGTACAATTTTTAGGGTTGCATGATATGTAGCGTTCGGACGAGAACCTTCCATATCATCTTTCTTGACGTTTCAGCCAAAAATCCACCTCAAACCTACCTTAGAGCCACATGTCACTTTTGTCTGGGTTCTGCAATGCTGGAATTATGCTGCTAAAACCTATTGTCGATTTTCGTAGGTACATTGACCGTTCTTGAAAGGAGACCAGGGATATTGATTGTAGACGTGGATGGCTAACTTGATATAGTCGTAAAGGAATTTTATTACGACAGCACTGAAACCAAGATGGGGGCACGGTTTGGGGTTACTTGCTAATGCTCTAGGGAAATGGTGTGACTTGGGTAATGAAAGAAAGGACAGTCAGGGTAGGTGGGTGAATGGCGGCTTGATGCTAACTTTGATTATCCAGCTCTCCACTACTGCCAAATCGTGACAAATCTTGGCTCTCAAGCCCGAGTCTCGAAGGCCAGTAAACCACGGTGGAGCCGCAACACCTGGCTGCTGCGCCAACCCCCTGACTTTCATACATATATTTCCGTCCACCTGAGATGAGACCGGACGAAGATTTGGTCATGTGATAGTTATGGGTTAGCACCCAATCATGGCAAGGTTTCCCATAATTTCCATTCTATTGTAATTAACATTTCCAGAAATTATTGATCCAAGCATCCCTTGGAATTACCCTGTAGGTAGACCACTCTCATACAAAGCGAATAAAATTGTGCCCGGTGACATTATTATTCCTCCAACTCTGCAATGCCACGTTACTAATCTCGAATAGGTATATATTCTCTTCTTAAGGACAATGCAGAATTGCATTCTGGGATCCAAATCCGGTGATTTGAAATCCTATCGGGGGCAGTGGCTAGTCCTTCGATGAAATCGGTTTGGATTCAAGAAGATTATCGTCATACATGTTATTTCTGCCACCACGGGTACAACAATTGCAAGTAAACAATATTCAACTTGATACCTAAGTGTGAAATTATTTGACGTAGCACAGTATTTTCCGTCGGGATGCTCACCGTTCTGTTGAATATTTGATCTCGGTAGACAACTGATACATCCGCGGCGACAATATCAAGGTCTGGTCAGCTGAAACAACAATTATGGAGGCTTCACATGGTCCACGATATTGGTCGTGCAATATGGCAACTAAATGACCGGATGGTCAGCAGAATATTATGAGTGTCTGGCTCATGGTTGCGATACCATAGAAGGTTTGCTTACGCTCCACGATTAGCAATATCGGGCGCAACAATTCGCTCCGAAACATAAAAACCTAGCCTGCCGGGAAGATAGATCTCGCTGGAGATAATTGATCCATCAAGGAAGGGTACTGACATAATTGTAGGCCCTACGCACATGGAATTCCACGGATTGGTGATGAAACTTCGTGCGGTTCCTGACTGCGTGTTAGACAAGCAGAGTTAATGTACCACGCTTTGAGCAAGATTTCCAGGAGTACGCTGTACCGGTCATAGATATCGTATTGACCGGTTGATATGCATTGCCCTCTGAAGTCAATTTGAATATAAGACTAGCGACTTACGCAAGTTCAAAGCATTCCCCGACTTATCATGGAAACTTTTACCCTGATTTCACTCGGAGCATCCGTTTGCTTGATCATTTATATTGCATCGTTCGGTGCGCCTGCCCTGGTGACCAGGAGGCACAACAGCGCCGTCAATGGTTTTCCTGTGGAGAAACGGTCTTCCATCAAGAAAAATGCTAGTCGGTACAATGGACCTACCAAAATCTTCATCCCGAACACCCTCGCGAGGTGGCCATGGCCGCGTCGCATTAACCCGCATTATGCTGACGTGAAGAAGGAATCTGCGGCATGGACTGCCAGTTTCGGTGCCTTCAACTCGAAAGCACAACACGCATTTAATCTCTGCGATTTTAGTAAGGAATTTCCTGTTCTACCGTAATGCACGCACTCACCTCGTTATGAAGATCGCCTTGCATGTTTGGCTTATCCTATAGCGAGGAAAGGTAAGTGTCCATGAACTCATTGACCAAATGATTTTCGAGAAGTTCCAATAGAACACGTCAGAGCTGGCTGCGATTTAATGAATCTGTTCTTTGTCATCGATGAGTATTCGGATGTGTCTGTTCCCCGCGAGGTCCAGAGGCAAAAGGATATTATAATGGACGCTCTCCGTAATCCTCATCGACCACGGCCCAAAGGAGAGTGGATCGGTGGTGAGGTAGCTCGTCAGTAAGTGCCTGGATAAACCTATGACTAATTCAAGATAGAATTTGTTCAACCACAGATTCTGGGAACGTACGATACGAAACGCAAGCGAACAGTCGCAGAAAAGGTTCATCAAGACATTTGATGATTATCTCGGAGCCGTAGTACAGCAAGCAATCGACAGAAACGGCCACTGCATCCGAGATATCAAGAGCTACATCGATGTCCGACGCAACACGATTGGAGCGAAACCTTCTTTTGCCCTCTTAGAACTTGCCCTTGACATCCCAGATGAAGTTATTTTGCACCCGGCAATTGAGGAGATGAGTCTAGCGTCCATTGACATGCTCTGTCTCGGTAATGTCAGTCATATCGGCAGGTACATACATACACAAGTCTAACGCACTCACTTTGAAGGACATTGTCTCTTACAACCTCGAGCAATCTCGAGGGGACGACAGTCACAATATAGTGAAAATCGTCATGAACGAATACGACACGGATGCGAACGGTGCGTTGCTGTGGGTGCAAAACTTCCACACGGAACTTGAGCAAAAGTTCCATGCTGCCATGGCAGCTCTTCCTCAGTGGGAAGAGCCTCTGAATGCACAGGTCAAGGAGTATTGCGATGGCTTAGGTCACTGGGTACGAGCCAATGATGACTGGAGCTTCGAGAGTGAGAGATATTTCGGAAACAGAGGTCTCGAGATCAAGGAGAAGCGATGGATATCCCTCATGCCGAAGAATCGAAAAGGTAATTCAACAGAGGTTGGACCCGTGCTCGTCGACAGCTCTTTGTTGTAACTGGATTTGCTGGCAAAAAGAATTCCACCGAAGTAATAGGACGTATAAGGCTGCGTTTTTCTTGGGAAGTATGAAAATGTAGACATTGTTATTTCCCAATGGAAGAAATTCGTCGCCTAGCACAGTGAAATAGTCTTTTCATCCCTAGAATATTGGGAATAGTGTCAAGCTTGCATTGAGCGAGGAGAGCAACCATGATAGGTCACCAGTACTGACATGATCGGATGAATACTACTCGGAGTTTGAAGCGGAAAACACGCTTGCCGAGCACGTATTACATAAGTTAACACCCGTGACGCCGAGAAGGATGCAACGATGTGCAAGGGCATGTACTAATATTGGGGACACAGGGACCTGGCGGACAGTGGCACATAGACGAGGACCAGGATACGCGACAGCATGAGGCGCCAAATGCAAATGTGGCATGCCAGCTGGTCACTGGCATGATTGCTCCCTCAAATCGGACCGAGTAAGATACTCACTATCACAGTGTCCTGATATGTCGGATGCGACGAGGAGGGGTAGGCCAGGGACGAGGACACGTCGGGGATTCATCGACGAGGGGCCTCTCTGAGAGCGGATTTCCAATACCCCATTATAGTACTCTATACTCTCTTAGTCTATCAAACAGAGTGGATACTAATTCTAGAGTCGTCAGTTACATGTAGGAAGACATTGTATATCGTCTGCACACAATGGTTATCTTGAAGAAGTTGGTTGGAGGAGGATTTCAGTCGGAGTCTTGTTTTCGAAGCCTCATTATCGGACCGCCATAACTCACGAACACACACTACCGCACGGGCTCTCCTCGGTACCTCGGCAGTGATGCAACCGGCAATATATTTTGCGTGATGCCAAATTGGTTCGATGCACTTCCTTCATGCTCACTAGGTTTGATATGCCTCACCGTGTCGTTCGATGTCGTTAGTCTCATTATAGCACATGGAGGTGTAAACCTTCCCGCTTTGTATGTTTCTGATTCATATCTATGTTGCAACGTCATCTAATTTCTGCAGAGCGTGGTGCCACGCAACGCCCACTTGCTCACGGTTTCCTTTCGCACGACCACCGCTAGTCCATTCACGCAATGTCAATATACATGATAATGATTAACAGGACCTCCTAGAGATGATGTATCCTATAATTTATCAATAATATGATTGCACTGAATGGCGGCCTACTCCGCCGTTGCATCTGTAGCCTTTCATCCGTTTGGATGTGACGGTGTCAATAGCACTGAGTCACGACGGTTTCATTATTGCGGCATACGTAGCTGAGATTTTGGCTCAATTCATTTACCAAGACATCGAATGGAGATATCCGCTGTTGTAACATTGAGTATCTCTTCTTTTTCGAGGAACATTCTCACCGACCACTAGGGTTTACAAAATGCATCGTCAACTTATAAGAGGAAGATCTTTATGGATGGCTTAATAACCATGCAACTTTCACAAATCCTTGTCATGGGCGATCTTGGCACAATATTCGACGTTCTGCGAGCATACAAATCGTTATTCCTGGTTGCGGTTGCAAGCGCCTCTGTCCATGCCCTCGTGGCCTACCTTCGTAGTCCGTGGCGGAAGCTACCACCTAGCCCTTGGGGCCTTCCATTACTAGGAAATATCTTCCATATCACAAACAAGCAATGGACGACATTCACAACATTGCGAAAACAATTTGGTATTCCCCCTTTGGTTTCTGTGAAATATATATATTTCTTTGATCTGATCCCGGAGAAACCAGGCGATATAATCTATCTTAATATAGCTGGTAACCACATGGTAGTTGTCAGCTCGCAGAAGATCGCAGCGGATCTCCTTGACCGTCGTGCAGCTATCTACTCTGACAGACCACGGAACATAGTGGCCTCAGAAATTATGACAGGTGGCCTTATGATCGTATTCACCCGATACAATGATGTGTACGTTTTAAATCTGTGTGGATATATTATGCTAATGTGTTGATAGCTGGCGTCGTATGCGCAAAGCCGCTCACGAGGCTCTGAAAAAAGGCACCGTGAACCGCTTTCATCCTACACAGCATTTGGAAGGTGTCCTCTTGGCATGTGGCTTGCTGGCAGAACCGGACAACTGGGATGGTCATCTACGACGAACAGCGGCGTCCGCTATTATGTCCATGGTATACGATGAGCCTCCCATCATCTCTGGGAACGACAAGTCAGTCAGGGACATCAACGATTTTGTTGCTCGGCTGACGCGCTCGGCCCTTCCTGGAGCTCACCTGGTGGAGTTCTTCCCCTGGATGATGTATCTGCCAAGGATGTAAGTGGATTTCTTCGCGGATAGCTGAATGAAATTTCATGCGGATCATGAAAGACTGGCACCATGGAGACGAATTGCGGAGGCGTCGTATATTACGGACTCTGCTATGTTCGAAAACCTCTTCCGAAGCGTACAGAAACGAATGGTGCATGTCTACTTTTAACAGAATACCAGAGCGAAGCTGAATTCTCGATAGAAAAAGGGAGAGGATCGTCCAAGCATCACAACATCATTACTTGAGGGCGCAGAGAGACACGGCCTATCGGAACGAGAGAGCTCTTGGTTGGCCGCGACAATGTAGTACGTACATCGTATCTGCTTCCGTGAACGCAGTATCGTTGACGACCTATACTTCCTCAGTGCTGCTGGAGCAGAGACAACCTCCGCTGTCATGGCATGGTGGATGCTGGCGATGGTTGTTTACCCAGAGACGCAGAAGCGCGCTCAAGCAGAACTGGATGCCATCGTCGGACGTCATAGATTCCCTACATTCGCCGACTTTGAGAACCTTCCGTACATTCGTGCGATGGTTGGCTCCATGCATACACCGTTTTCTTTCATGCAATTGACACGTTTCTCAGGTAAAAGAAGCGTTGAGGTGGCGTCCTGTGGTTCGTTGGTATCCGCGGAAGATATTCTATGATGTTGATCGTTTGCTCAGGATCCGGTGGGACTTCCGCATTTTTCCATCGAAGTACGTAAAATGCACTGAAACGGAAAGCAACACTGATCACATCCACTGGAAGGATGACTGGTATGAAGGTTACTTCATCCCCGCCGGAACAATCATCATCGCAAACGTATGGCACCTCAATAGAGATCCCGAGATCTACGGTGCGGATGCCGAGCATTTTAATCCCGCACGCCATCTAGATGAGAAAGGTGAGATTGCCCCGGGACCGGTCGACTCGAAGGAAGAGGGGCAATTCTCTTTCGGTTTTGGTAGACGAGTTTGCGTTGGAAGGCACGTTGCAAATAATTCCTTGTTTATCGACATTGCCATCGTTCTCTGGGCAATGCACATTGAACCCGCAACGGACGCACGGGGAACGCCACTGCCGATAAACGTTGATGGATGTGTGGAAGACGGTCTCGTTGTGTAAGTACATGTTTATTTGGGGCGACATAGCACACTGACGTCTCTTGATATGGATAGGCGGCCAGTTCCATTTAAAGTCAAACTCACGCCGAGATTTCCTGAAGCCGTGACGATGCTCGATCTGGAACGTGAGTCGCATGGGCTCGCAGCGTTCCGAAGGAAATGAAACATGAAGTTACGCTGATTTGAAGCACATGCACGCAATTTGCACTGCGTCAAACCCGTTGTGATTGCTTCTCCTCTCAAGTTAGCACGTACTTAGCGGATGGTTAGCTATAAAACCTTGCCAGTGTACATTAGCATGAATTGGCAATTTAACCCGTTCTCACTCAAGTTTGAATGTGCGCCATATAGCACTGTCGACAAACATGGTTGAGGTGCAATGGTCAATGGGCGATCACGATTCTTATATTTCGGTTTTGTCCGTCGCCATGCAAATTATACGTGTATCAACAGTCTAACTTAAAGGTCCGTAGAGAAAAAATAGGGAAGCATGTGTGGTTTCTTATTTCACCCACCTGACTCCCCACGAACACTCTGAATGATATCATACACGATCGCCGTCAAGACGAGTGAAGAGGCTAGCAAGCACCCAATAGTACTGATGTGCGTCGAACGGATAGGCGAAGTATCGGTCAGGCACGGGAGGGCTTTGAATTTGGGCAAAGGCTCCTCGGCGACAACGGTCGGTGAAGACATCGAGATCCGTATATCACCACTTCCGCAACCGGTGGGGGGGTAACGTTCAGCCGACGTTGAGGGTGCACTGGGACACATCGTGTCAGGGGAGTGTGGAGGTTGCGGACTGCTATTGCGCGAACCAATGACAGTCCGTACGCAAGGTGATTCTGGCGACGCAGAACCCATCAACAGAAACTCGTCCATGCCCGTGTCGGACGAGTGCGTGAGCGAGTGAGAACGGGAGATCGAGATGGCGAATGACGAACGCTGTTGCTTTTGAGCCTCTGCTGGAGCTTTTGCTTTGTGAGCTGCAACGTCCCGCAGAACAGGGCGATCCGCGACAATCGCCGGGGGCTCGCCAGCTTCGCTCACTACTACCTGTCCATAGTAACGGTGTCTAGAAGGTGCAGACACGCGGTTACTGACTGGCATCGGGATCGCGTCCGGTCGTATCGGTTTCGTAGATGCTTCCGTAGACTCTCTCGACACCAATGTTTCCGCCTCGTCTGTGCTGTTAGGATCCATATCCGTGGAATCGGTAATTATCACAACAGGTACGGTCTCAGATTGGGTCGCGGTCCGTTCGAACATTGCCGTAGGCTCAACCGGGGTCAGAGGAACGCCGGAGTTAGACACGGGGAGTACTTCGAGCGAGAAATTTGCATCCAATATCGCGGAAGCCGTGTGTCTCTTTGATACTATGAATAAAACGAAAGGCACAAGAAGATTGGAAGGAGAGGTGAATATGAGCGAAGCCCAGTTGAGTATTGTTTCAAGGCCACCCTGAAATACCAGCAAAGTTCAGTTTGCTGGCTGCGAGACAGGCGAAAACGCACGTTGGTTTGAAAGGGTACAGCGATTAACCAAGGGAAAATAGCAGACCAAAAAATGGCTGATCCATTAGAACATATGTTTCCTCGTAAGAGATTGTATCGAATTACGATGGTGAATACCGGGACAGAGGTAATGAGAACGGCTGGCGGAAGAGATGAAATACGATCAATGCTCGTAATAGAAAAACGTACCTAATGGGAACATGTAACTCGACACCTGCGCGACAGTACCCAAAGAACTGTGTCCCTTGTCGGTTACGATAACTTGCAAAAGTGTAGCACTGTTGGGGAAGACGAATGCAGAGCCGCCCATCCATCCAATGGGAACATAAATGAGGCATGAGATGAGGACAGATGTCCAGACTGCAAGACGGATGTTAACAGAAGGATGAGTGTTATTCACCCAGGCTGGGATAGTGGTCACCTATTCCGATAAGCGTAAGGAAGAAATAAATAATGTAAAGCGACTAACGAATGAGAAATTAGAGAGTACAAATCCTGCAACGGTAGATTGATCGCTTCCCACAACTGGGATGGGATTTGTATGCAGGCCTCTAATGGCAAAAATCGTGATCCATAGAACGGTGATTATAAGGAGCACGATGAATGATACAACTTGGAAAATGATATTATCAACCAAGTGGACCAGACTGAGTGGGAGAACCAAGGACATAGTGATCTAACGAGACCGTAAGCGCATAAAGATTGAGACGAGATAGTGCGCTCACTAGTGTCCCGAATGAGCCAAGGATGTACCCAGAAAATGGGCTGCTGCCGTTAGGCGGAATTTGATTAACTATGTAGTCCTGAGTTCACGTCATGCACCGAGTAATAAGACGTACCACAGACCCAGCCCTTCATAAAGCTGATGGCACATGTTTTGTGAGCGACGCTGATGAGGAATGTATCCATGCTCTGCGAATGGGTCAGCACGAGGAATTTTGGGAAAGCGAGATAGTAGACCTGGAAAGACTCCAACAAACTGGCTATTACCAAGGTCTGCATTGCTAGATACAACAGACATTGTACGACGACATGCCACCTCTTACCCAGGAAGAGGTGAGCAATCGTCGTGAACTCGATAGAAGCTTGAAATTCCTCATTTCCTTCTATAGACGACATCGCTTCCACGAGGAGGAGAGCTGCTATCACAGATAATAAAGCCATCGCGGCGAACGTAAGAAGGGGACTAGACAAGGTACGAGATATAAGCTTGAGCATTAAATCGGAATCAATGACGCACGTCAACCATCCTGCTTGTTGAAAGAGCAGCGGTATAACGACCAACGAAGGGCCCGTAATACTTGAGACTAGAAGAGCTACGCTCCCAGTAAAATTGATGGTACGAGGCATAACAGCCTTGATGGGTCTAACTTCCGGTCTGTGTTTGGCAGGATACCGACGAAACAGGGGACACCCACCCACATCAACGTATGGGTAGAAGAAAAATTGTAGGACCATGAGTGATGCGGTGTGTGCAACAGTCACGATGTTGCCATGAGTGAGGCCCCACACCGCTGTTCATATGTAATATTAATCTTGCAGCCACACAAATCTGGGAAAAGTATATGTACGATCAATAAGACCTGCAGAACTGATACCGTGAATACGAAATGCATACTGGAATCGGAATCGAGCCCAAGGAGGATCACACATCGAGCAACATAATGAACAAAAGTTGAGAACAGCCTGAGTGTAAACTCACAAAAACGGCCATGATAAGGTTTGACATGGCGTCTGGCACGTGACACACATGGTTGTAAGATAAGAAAATTTCAAACCCAGAAAAGTATAAATTTGAGGTCTACGTCAACTTGTTTGTGGATCGCAATCATGTCACGCAGCCGTCACGCTTGAGATCAAGGTCTAGGGGCTTGGTGAATACGTATGGAAGTTTGGAAGTTACTCATGTCGGGGTTTTGAAAGAAGTATT
The DNA here is from genome assembly GCA_038090335.1 of Solioccasus polychromus. Classification (NCBI taxonomy): domain Eukaryota; kingdom Fungi; phylum Basidiomycota; class Agaricomycetes; order Boletales; family Boletaceae; genus Solioccasus; species Solioccasus polychromus. Next base: position 36,102 of record JBBPMM010000181.1, on the reverse strand, counting down.
TTTCAGTTGTGTTCTGTAGACAGCAAAACCGACTGATGACAAACTGAGTACACATCTGCAAACCAGATCACTTATGTCACAATCTACATACCGCAACTCGCATCCGCATCATATCGGACTGTGCCTTCTGTCCGTATGATCGGCTACTATTTGTAGGATGAATTTCCTATTCTTATTCTAATAGGAAGGCGACGTGGCGGCAAGGTCCAACGAACCTGAAACACTTACGGCTTTGAAGTTCCCCAGAGCCCGAGAATTATTGGTCCGCAGTGAAATACATAATGGCATTTAAGACTAGCGTCGATGGATTGCGTTCCGGGTCACCGATTCCAATTTCCTTCAAGCTACGAACATGGATTCTCTCAGTTCGGTTGTACAGACCATCCGAACCCACAAAATTTTGATTTCGTTCGCCATCGCGAGCGTCACTCTTCATACACTTGTTGCTTACTTTCGCAGTCCTTGGCGGAAGCTGCCTCCTGGTCCAAGAGGCCTTCCATTGCTAGGTAATATATTCCAATTTTCCAATAAGCAGTGGATGACATTTACAGCTCTCCGGAGACAATTTGGTATTTCCCTATTCACGTTTATACATTCAGTCGGATTCCTAATTGTCGTCATCGTAGGCGATATCATCTATCTCAACATGGCCGGCAGTCATTTAGTGGTTGTCAGCTCGCAAAAGATCGCAGGGGATCTCCTCGATCGTCGTGCAGCCATATATTCCGACAGGCCACGGAACATCGTAGCTTCCGAAATCATGAGTCGTGGGCTCCTCATCATATTCACCCGGTACAACGACGTGTATTTCCAGATCCACGTGGAATCATTCTTGCGCTGATGCCAAGCATAGCTGGCGTCGTCTTCGCAAGGCCTCCCATGAAGCCCTGAAGAAAGGCATCGTGCACTGTTTTCATCCAACACAACAAATGGAAGCTGCTCTCTTGGCGTGTGGTTTGCTTGCAGAAGCAGACAATTGGGACGGACATATCCGCCGAGCAGCAGCATCTTCCACCGTGTCTATTGTATACGATGAACCTCCCATTGTTTCGGGAAATCATGAATCGGTGAAGGAGATCAATGATTTTGTTGCTCGGTTGACGCGGGCAGCACTTCTTGGTGCCCATTTGGTCGAGTTCTTCCCCTGGATGATGTACCTACCGCGGATGTATGTCGATTCCAGTATCGAAAGGCGGTATTTTATTCTCACATGTGTAGACTTGCTCCATGGAGGCGAGAGGCAGAAGCACAGTATATCCAAGACTCTGTGATGGTCAAGGGGCTGCTTCAAAACGTGAAGAATAAAATGGTGTGTACCTTTTTTCAATGCTGGAAGCGACAAAATAAATATGTCGAGTAGAAAAGGGGAGAGGATCGTCCAAGCATTGTGGCGACATTGCTTGAAAATGCCAATCGATACGGTCTCTCTGAGCAAGAGAACTCTTGGTTGGCTGTAGCATTCTAGTTCGTAACGTTCAAACCTCTCGACTTGAAACACCACCTATACTATCCTTTAGTGCTGCTGGGGCAGATACAACCTCCGGCGTCATGGCATGGTGGATGTTGGCGATGGCGATTTATCCAGAAACCCAACGGCGCGCCCAAGCAGAACTTGATGCTGTTGTTGGACGGGATAGATTCCCTTCGTTTGCTGACTTCGAAAACCTGCCGTATATCCACGCAATGGTTAGCGTAATATTCTTTTTCATACTTCACTTATTCGACTCATGAAATCTAGGTAAAGGAAGCATTGAGATGGCGTCCCGTGGTTGGTTAATTATTCCATATACATTTCATGAATCTAACCAAATTTGTCAGGTTCCAATGGGGTTTCCGCACCTATCCGTAGAAGTGCGTAAAAGTTGTGTCGTGAGAAATTGGTTGATGATCGTACTGGCAGGACGACTGGTATGAAGGACACTTCATCCCCGCGGGAACAACTATTATCGCGAACGTATGGCACCTCAACAGAGACCCAGAAATCTATGGAAACGACGCTGAGCATTTCAATCCCGCACGCCATCTAGACGAGCACGGTCGTATTGCACCTGGCCCAAGTGACTCTAAGGAGGAGGGCCACTTCTCGTATGGGTTTGGTAGACGGATCTGTGTAGGCCGGCACATCGCGAACGACTCGATTTTCATCAACATCGCCATGATTCTCTGGGCAATGAACATCGAGCCAGCAACGGACGCACAAGGAAAGCCAATTCCGATAGACGTCGACGGGTGTGTGGACGATGGTCTTGTCGTGTACGTTCGAGCCTGGAGCTTGTTTTGTTTACACTAACTTGTTTCGATTTCGATAGGCGGCCGGTACCGTTCAAGATCAAGGTCACACCCAGGTTTCCCGAGGCTGTGACACTGCTAAACCTGGAACGCGAGTCGCATGGGATTGCTCCGTTCAGAAAAATGGAAGGACACGGAGCAGAGTCAAAAGCACAAAACCTAGTTTGATTTGATTTGATTGTGATCGCGATTGAGACTGTCTTGGGAGTTTCTTGCACGCAGAACCTGAATGGACACTCATGAGGAGTTACACAGGCGAGATCGAAACAGAGAACTTACGAATTGTAATACTACTCTACGTTGATATCTCATGTGGTTCGTACTTTTCGAGCCCAACTGAGTTGTTCCCGGGGATCAGAATAAATAGGTATTTGAGTGTATCAATTCAATGCATCTGAATTTTTTTTTCAGATTAAACCAATACATATCGCACACGTAATCGAAGCCATTCCCATATCTTTCCACCGAAGAAGAAAATCATGCCCCGCCCTTTTCCAAGTCTAGCCCGGGGCCGTCACGCCTATGGCAGACCCAGCCAACTCTTGACGTAAGTACAGTAGCAGGAGACTCCAAACGCACAGACCACTGGTAAACTCACAGACCTATCATAAACTGTCGTTCTTAAGTCGGTTTTTCTTGTAGTAAGTCTGGACACCAAACTACATCGCTCTCTTACAGGACTGTATTGTCGATTATGCGTACTACTTGGTTCGAAAAGTCGCTTGACCCCTTCAACAAGTCTCTCATTCCGACTCAGTACATTAGCCGAAGACAAACTTCTCTGGATATTCAGTGGGTAAATTTTTCACTGTGATTACTGCCAAATAGTCTTAACTGCCGTGGCGCACTGAAGTTGAAACACTTTGGTCTCCCACGCTCGGAGGTATAATCTTTCCCGCGGACCCTAGGGTACGAAGCAATCCAAATGATAGTCCGAAGCCAAGTAAGTGGAATTGAGCCACGTTTCTATCCAAGTATGAACTCATGACCTTGTATAAATCCGATCAACCACGTTGTGAGGCTATGTGCTGAATCCCTTTCGACTCGCTCACATGGATACGTTTGTCTCGGTCGTTCACAATACGACGCGAACTTACTACAAGGCTCTCTTCTTCCTCGCTATAGCAAGTACCTCTCTTTATGTACTTATCACTTACTTTAGAAGTCCGTGGCGCAAGCTACCTCCTGGGCCCAAGGGTCTTCCGATACTTGGCAACATCTTTCAAATCTCGAACAAGCAATGGACGACATTCACCGCTCTGCGAAAACGATTTGGTATTGCTTCGTTGGCTCTCTATACCGTATGATGTATCTGACCACAGCCAAACTAGGTGATATCATCTACCTCAATCTAGCTGGGAGTCACATGGTTGTCATTAGCTCGCAAAAAATTGCGGCGGACCTCCTCGACCGTCGTGCAGCCATATATTCCGATCGGCCCCGGAATATTGTAGCCTCCGAAATCATGACAGGCGGTCTCATGATGGTCTTTACCCGGTACAACGACGTGTAGGTATCACATTCGTGGAGTGAAATCTCCTGGATGATGCTGGCGATAGATGGCGTCGTCTTCGTAAAGCCTCGCACGAGGCACTAAAGAAGGGCACTGTGCACCGTTTCCACCCTACTCAGCATTTGGAAGCTGTTCTCCTAGCGTGTGGCTTGCTGGCCGAACCAGACAATTGGGATGGCCATTTACGCCGAACTGCAGCTTCTTCCATCATGTCTATTGTATACGACGAGCCTCCTATCATTTTGGGGAACCATAAATCGATCACGGATGTGAACAATTTTGTTGCCAGGTTGACCCGTGCTGCGCTTCCTGGTGCCCACTTGGTTGAATTCTTCCCCTGGATGATGTATCTGCCGAGGATGTATGTGAGGTTTTTCGGGTATGGTTAAAAAAACACTTACTCGCATAGACTAGCGCCATGGAGACAGAAGGCAGAAGCATGGTTTATTCGAGACTCTGCTTTGTTTGAGGGCTTACTTCGAAAGGCACAGAAGAGAATGGTTCGCGCACTCTCTTTGTTGTCAGTGACCCATTTAAGACTGATAGAATGAAGGAAAAGCTCGTCCAAGTATTACAGCAACCTTGCTCGAAAATGCCGATCGATATGGCCTATCTGAGCAAGAGAACTCTTGGTTGGCGGTATCGATGTAGTATGTAAGGCTTGCCTCCATGCAGCACTTAAAAATAAGTTGCTCGTAGTTCCGCTGGGGCGGAAACAACCTCCGGTGTGATGGCATGGTGGATGCTGGCGATGGTGACATATCCGGAAACCCAACGTCGCGCTCAAGCAGAACTCGACGCCGTTGTTGGACGTGACAGGTTGCCTACGTTTGCTGATTTCGAGAACCTGCCGTACATTCGTGCAATGGTCAGCCCCATATATCTTCATTGCAATGCTTCGACTGTCATGAATTATAGGTAAAAGAAGTATTGAGATGGCGTCCTGTGGTAGGTAGATGTTTTCGCAATCGAGTTAATGAATCTTATCTTTTCCAAAAATTGATAGGATCCTTTGGGATTTCCCCATTTCTCCGTCCAGGTATAGATAGCATTGAGGATAAGTGACGCTTATCAGTTTTTCTGGCAGGACGACTGGTATGAAGGTTACTTTATCCCCGCGGGAACAATTGTCATAGCGAACGTCTGGCACCTGAACAGAGACCCCGGGGCTTACGGAGAAGACGCAGAGCATTTTAATCCTATGCGTCACCTGGACGAGCGAGGCTGCATCGCGCCGGGACCAAGTGACTCGAAGGAAGAAGGGCACTTTACGTACGGGTTTGGCAGACGGGTTTGTATTGGACGCCATGTGGCAAACGATTCGTTGTTCATCGACATCGCCATGGTTCTCTGGGCAATGAACATCGAACCTGCAACGGATGCACAAGGGAAGCCAATTCCGGTAGACATCGACGGATGTGTGGAAGATGGTCTCGTCGTGTGAGTGCAGGCTTTCAATATTTACGAAGGACGGCACTTTACCATGCGATGCGATTAGGCGTCCGATTCCGTTCAAAGTCAAAGTCAGACCCAGATTCCCCGAGGCTTTGACGATGCTCGAATTAGATCGGGAGTCGCACGGTCTTGCAACGTAGAAGGAATGATGTCTTGAGCCAGCATTCCAAGATGCAATTATTTGTAGCTGGTTGAGCCTGTTTCTAAGAAATTACTCCATCCATATGAGTACTTGAGAGTTTGGACTACCTCAGTTGCGGCGACGGTCGGCACATTTCATTGCTCCCCAGGAATGCCCGTCGCCTTTCGCCGTCGCTCGCCCTTGTTGCCTTCGTGTCTTCAGTTATTCCCCGACCCCCAAATGTCCGCAATTTGACACTGCATGCGAACTCACGAGCTGGAATCGCCGCTAGTTGGATATGGGCAACAACATGGTGGTCAGCGACACACTCGTGCATCTGCACCCTTTACCTTCGCTGGACCCAGTCATCCCACTCTACACGTTCCTGCGCACTCAATGCCCTCAAATGTCCGCAGTGTGGCACTGTATATGAACTCTTTAGCTAGAATTTGCGGTTGCTTGCAAGTGGGGAACAAGGGCTTGTTCATGACTGGGAGGGCCATTAGCGCGGGGAGTTTGGCCATCGTCTTTGGTGTTGGTACAGGTGCGTCGTTCATCCATTTCCACCTCTTTCTCCTACAAACGAATTTTTTTCCCATTCAAGACTGTATATACTAAACGTTGCATACGGCGCGCACACCATGCATGGATTCCTCGGTGCAGAGTGAGTAGCCTCCGTTTCTAATGATTGCGCTGATGAACGTGTCAGAATGTTTGACATCCTCCTGACCAACGATCCCTCCACTGGCCATGGCATAGTTTCATCAACCTCCCTCTGATCCCGCTTCCCCTCATCTTTTCCCGACTCCCGCTCAGATCCAATATCACCTCGCTCATTCTATCTTTACCCGCATGGCCGACTAAAATCAGCACTGCGACCAGTGCAAGTGGTACCATACAGCCTGGAAAAGACCAATCCCCACCCCTCTTACACTGGTCGCCACCCCCGTTCGTCCTCGACCTGTTCATGCCTCCCATCGACCGCGAGGGCTACAAGCGTGCGTTTTCGTAGATGTTGCGGTGGTTCCTCAAGCTCGGCCGCGGGCAGTGGCGAACTTGCACAGAGACCACGACGTGCAGTGCGGCGCGGTGGTCAATGACGTGCCATTTTTGAGGATCGGGGTGAATGCGCGTATAAACGAGGACGACGCGCCTGCCCCGTCTGGCGGTCTCCCAGCCACACGCCCCCGCGGCCCCAGACAAGCCAACAAGAACCCCAACGACTCCAACAATATCTCGGCGGCGGAGAAAACGGCGGAGAAGGCGCCAACGACGGCGAAGGGGGTATCGCACCCGGAAACGCAGTCGCTGTGGCCAAGAACACGATCCGGGCACGTCGCTCGCGTGGCTTATCCTACGCATATCGTCCCTCATGGGTCTACCCCTCTCTTAGCCATCCAAGCGCCCGGCGTTGTTGCTCGCGGTAGGTTGACGGAGGTCCGGCACGGCGCTTGGCGGTTCGTCGTCCGCGCGCCGTGTCGAGGGGGAGCGCGTTGGGAGAGAGGGGCTTGTCGAGGAAAGCTGGGGGCGGCGGGGGACGTTAGGGCTGAGCGTAGCGTCCTGAGGCACGTACGCCTGTGCCGAGCGTGGTCCCGTCCAGTGCGTCCGTTTCGTTCGTATGTGACGGGACTGACCGCCTTTTAGGTGGCGAAACTCGTTGGGATTCGGAATGTCTACCGTCGTAGGTCGTCTCCTGGGTGAAGCGTGCGGAGTGTTGCTGATAAACGAGCGGCAGGTCAAGGACTGTCCACACCTCTTCCATCTGTACCTCGCAAAGCGCGAGCTAGAGAGCCGGCGGGTAAAGAATCGGTGTTTGAGGGCGTCAACGTTGGAGAGTTCGACTTGATCGATCCGCAGGCTTATGCGGCGGTGTTATCAATGGTGGGCGTTGGTTTGTTATCTCTTTTTTCATCCAACAAGCGCTTGGTAATTCTTTTGGATGCAACTCGATGCCTGGATACTTGTATGGGTGGCCTATGTTAAGTGACTCGCCACAGCGGAAGGCACCCTTGGCTTGACAAACGCGCAGAACGTCTTCAAGACCAAAAAAGCCATGCATCAACGAATCATTGCTCCACTCATATACGTTAGGCTCATATTCGCTAGAGTTCATGGTGCGCTATTTCTCCATCGTGGCCCAATTTCTCGTGATTTCTTCAAGCATCTCGAGGTCATGAGACGCCTCGATGGGTTCCCTGTCTTTTACCCCACTCGGTCTATTGATATCAGCACGATTGACGTATGGCGGGTACACCGCTTCGTTTATCTTACCCGCCCAGTCAAAGTCGATTACCATGAATTTCTTCCTGTCTTCTCTGTGCACCAGGATGTTAGTGTCGCGTATATCTCCATGGACCATCCTGGCCATATGCAGGGTCTTGATCTACTTCTCCAGAGTTTCCTTTGCTGATATGGAGAGTGCCGGATCAACCAAGCCGACCAACGTCTGGTAGTCGACGAGGCGATCCATGACGACCATATGCCAACCTCCGGGTTGAATCGCGTATCCTCGTAATTTGGGGGCAAAGCCCAGCTTTGCGCAGTGCACGTGAACCTCCTTGCAGTAACGTCGCGTGAATTTGATGCAGATTTCCACTTCCTTGTTGCTTTTCAGGGTTCCGAAGAATACGAGGTAAGGTCGGAGCTGCCCTTTGTAGATGATGTCCTCATGGCGATTTATGTCTTCCTTCATGCCTTCAGCGTCGAGCGGCTCGAACGTTGTATAATATGGGAACAGGAAATCGCCCGACTGGTGTTGTTCGAAATTGGAAGTCTCCAGGTAATACGTCCTCAACTTCGTTACAGCGTTGCGGAACGCGGCCATATGACGTGCAACGATGAGTTGGTTTCGAGTATCAGAGGAATGATAGTTGAGGGCCAGAGGGGTGGAAAGGACTTGTACGACAGGGTGTAAATTCCAAACGGCCCCGGCAAAGAAAATATATGGCCCTGGAGAAAAAGGTTTCAGTCCATACCGAGAACGTAAAAATGAATACCTACCAACGAGTATGAGAAGAAAACATGGTAAGGTAGAATTTGTCCAGACGCGTGCACTCTCCTTCGTTGCTGCCAAGTAGTGTGCGATAGCTTGTACATATGGCTCGGAGGTTGCGGTCGCAATCTCGTTCCTAAACTTGGCAATAACATAGGGAGGAAGACTTGGGTCTTCGACGGAGAGACTGGCGTCTATCTTATACTCTGTGTTTGGTATAATTTTGGAGCGTTCGAAGATGATATGGACCCTTTCTTCAAACAACTCAAGAACCGCATCCTTACGACTGTCTTCCGTTTTATAAAGACCCGACATGGTATCGGCCAACTTGTTTACGAACTGGTTATCATCGTCCGTCATTTTTTCTTCGGTCTCGCAGTCGTCTAGGAATTGGCCGAAGACTGAATGAAGCAACGTTGCAGGAATGAGTTCCTCGAAGTCACGAGGACGGCCACAAGGTATACACGTATTGTCCCTCTGCTGCTGGCTATGAAACGAAGGCTGATTTGCACTATCGGACGGTGACGTTCGAAGCCCTTCGATGGCGGAGATGAACTTTTCCCGTGCCGCTCCAATTGGATCAGCTGCTTTCGAAGTTTGAGACACCATCGGACGAGAACCCCTATTTTCTGTCATACGGGAATCAGGTCTCAAATCGACCACATATCCAACTTACTGGTATTGGTGAAAACCTCGATGGCAACGCACAAACGATCGAGAACTGGAACATTCACAAAATTGGGTACCAGAGCGCCGCTTTGAAGTTGTTCACCACTGCCCTCCTTGGCAATACTCTCCTGGAGTTTGTTTTCATCTCCTGAAATCTTGTATAAACCTATACAATTGATATCATTGTCCTTCAAGGATGGGAGTCGATCCACGATATGGTGTACGAATTGAGGGATGAGTTCGCCCGGTTGGATTAATATATCAAACCCTCTCGCGAGAATATCACCTCGCATCCAACAAGAAATTGCTTGTGGAGCATCTAAAAAAATAATCAATTGAGGAGGCCGGCTTAGATCGCTGCTATCACATACCAACTATGAGATGGATGTGATGTTTCGGTGGCAGTTCCGGGAAGACCTCTGATAGCTTGTCATCCTCTGATTCCAAGAGCTCCCCGTGCTCGGAGAGGATGAAATTGTTGAGACTTGCTTTGTAGGGTTTGGACAAGGCATTCCTGGGCTTGTAAAGAACAAGAGCCCTTGCAGCCACATCGTGAAAAGTCGTTGGTTTCTTGTTCCGAATGGCTTCTTTGAGCGTCGCGACAGTCCTCGTCCATGAAGTCTTAAGTTGAAATGTGCTTATAGCGTGACCACGGATCCAACAGTTCAGCGTGAGTGTTTCCATATTCAAGTAGCACAAAGGAAAAACAACTCCTTTCTAATGCGCGCTACTAATTTGGGCATTGCCGAGAGCACGTCTCGTCCCGACGTCTACGTATTTTAGCAAGTCACTTGTGGGGCATTTCCCTATGGCAAGGCTGACGATGTCGAATACCTCAACAGAACCTTACTGATGTATTATTTGTGGTGCTGCGATACATATTTCAGATTCACCGTAATGTGCTAGTAAGCTAACTATTCATGTATCATTATCATAGTAGACTGGTGAGCGTCGATTGCGTCTATCGCACTAGGCCAACTGGGCATGCGAGACGAAATGCGTGCCGCCCGTACATCGGTACCCGTCCGACTGTCTTACCCATTCGTATCCCATAGGACAAAGCCCCATCTCCCGGATCTTCCGCTGGATCTCCCGTTCCTTGCGCTCCTTTTCTGCTTCCTCCTCCTGTTTCTTCTTCGAGGCAGCGGTAGCCCTCTCCGCCTGCGCCACGCGCCGATGCGCTTCCTTGAGCCGACGCTCCAACTCGCGCTTCTTCTTGTTCGACCTTTCTATTTCAATGGAACGTTCGAGTGCCTTTGCTCGTGCAATCGCGTCTTTCCGCTGCCGTTCAACTCGTTTAAGCTCTTGGTCGATGCGGCGTGCTTCTGCTGCAACCGTCTTCTTGCCCCTTTCCCGTATCTTGATGTCTGCTTCGAGTCGTTTCCAGACGGCATCGGAGACACCAGAGTCGCGTGTTGCAGATCGTTGCGTTGGATAAGTCTGCGTTTCTTCTCGTGGAATAGACTGCGAGGGCTGTTCAGATTGATCGTAGGACGGAGGTGGAGGAGGCGTTGTACGCCTGGAGGCCGAGTTAGATGACGTGGACGTCATTGGTGACGGAGGTGTGCCATTCGAAGTCGCCACTGGCATGCAGCTGCAGGGCAAATTAGAGCGAACGACGTTCTGCCGCGCTTGCTGTTCCTGAAGCATGCCCTCCATAATGCGCACGGCCTCCTGAACTGAAAGCGACAGGGTTCCGTGGCGAGCTACGTTGGCAAACGCTTTCTGTGTCATTCGCTTGCCAAGCGTCTTTACGTCGCGTCCGTTTCCCCACGACGGAAGCGCCGACAGCTGAACGACGATTCCCCGCATTTCGATATACGAAGGCGAATTTTTGTCGCCAAGTTCGGCGACGATCATTTGATCCTTTCGCAGCTCCTTGTCAAGCAACTCCAGACATTGCTCGGGTGTCATATTCGGGAAGATGATCTCCTCGGAGAAGCGACTAGAGAGACCAGGATTGACGCCAAGCAGTGCATTCATTTCTTGTTCGTATCCAGCTAGCACGATAACGATCTTGTTCATAAAACGCTCCTTCGTCATCAACCCTACGATCTCATCTACCGCCTCTTTCGCGAAAGAGCCTTGGTTCAGGCGGTAAGCCTCGTCGATAAGGAGGACCTTGCCCAGAGCCTTCTCAAATAGGGCCTTCGTCTTGGGTCCCGTGTGTCCGACGAACTGTCCGACCAAGTCGGTCGCAGAGCACTCGATGACCTCGGCCGAAGCAAGGAATCCCATGTCGTAATACACCTGACCGAGCTTCTGTGCGACCGTCGTTTTTCCAGTGCCTATTTGGTGTAAGCAAGTTTGCAAGGACGATCAACCAGTAGCTACCTACCTGGTGGGCCCTTGAAAATAAAGTTACTCGGAACCATAGTGCGCATGTCGCGTCCCCTCTGTTTCGTTACCCGCGCAATCGTTTGATATCCTTCGAGTTTCTCTATCACATTTTCGCATCCTACAATGTCACGGAACATCTCAGCTAGATTTGCAGACGCGTTCTCGCTCCGGTTAAAGTTGGGATCGAAATCTTGAGGCTCGAAGACGACGTCGATTCGCTCAGAGGCAGGCATCGCGGCCACTCGCTTCTGGTACCGCCCTTTAGCCTGCCCAAGCATGTTTTCAACCTCGCCGGCATTACCAAAGTTGGGACGATGTTTCATCCGATTGAGAAGCTCCTGGACGACCTGCTTTGTCTCATCCGCAGCTGATAAATCTTGGCTTTCGAGCTTCGATTCAAAAATTTGCATGAGCTGGGGCTCTGTGAAGTCCTCAAAGACGAACGCGTCCTCTATTGCGAATCGACGAGCGAGGCCAGGGTTGACATTCTGACCGGTGTTACATCAGCTTGTTACACACAGTTAAAATTGCGACAACGTTACCTGGAACATTTCCTGCATCTGGTCTTTGTATCCAAGAAGGAGAACACAACGATCTTCGCCAGGAACACTTTGAATCTCGGCGACCATCGTGTCGATGACGGATGTCCTGTAACTGTCCGCCGAATTCTTGTTGTATAACATATACGCCTACATCATCATCAGAATAAAAAAAAAAAGCTAAAAAGAACAAGGACAAACCTCGTCAATCACGAGCACCTTGCCCCGCGTGCTGTCCAAGATTCCTTTCGTATTTTGCTCCGAGTGTCCCATATGTGCCCCAATAAAGTCGGCCGGAGTTTTGGAGATCACTGTCGTATAATAACCTCAGAGTGATCTCGACGAGAAATGATTTCGATCACTTACCCTCTCCGTTGCTCAACATGCCAAGTTCTGCTAGGGTTTGACCGTAGAGCTTAGCAACCGTCGTCTTCCCTGTACCCGGCGAACCAAGGAATACTCTGTTCAAAGACATCTGCATCGGTTCCCTCTCCGCGAGTTCTCGCTGGTAGTTGGTCTCCAGAAGGGTGAAAAGGTTGCGTACAGAGTCCTTGACGGAGTCAAGGCCGATCAGTGCCTGGAGCTTCGCCCAAGACTCGCAGGTAGGCAAAACCTTGGAGGGATCCGGCCCGATGATGTCCTCCTTTGTCAAAAAGAAGTCATCCACTTCCACCCCCGACTTGAGCAGCCTGTCCAACCGCTCCGCTTGACGCTCACGAATCCTGGCAAACATATTTTGAAGAGCACGGGCATTTCCAAAACCGTGCCTGCCTCTTCCACGGCCCAGGCGTCTGATTGCGATACGGATAAACAACCCATCCATGGAATCTTCGATCTTCATCCGACCATTATATCGATTGTATATGAGGTCTTGCAGCATCGATGTGAGTTCCCTGTCCGTATAATCGGCAAAATGGAGTTGGTACGGGACACGACTCGGAAGTCCCGGATTATGCTCGAAAAACTTTTCCATCTGCCTGTTATATCCGGCGAGAATAAAGACAATCTTTCCCACTCTGTTCTCCATCTCGGCAAGGAGAAAATCAAGAACCTGTTTTCCAGTCACGTTGAGTTCGCTTACGAGCTGGTAGGCCTCGTCGATGAAGATAGCGCCGCCACGCCTGCTGAGGGCCGCGTCGATAAGTTTCTGCGCACCCTGAATTCCTTCGGAGGCAAGTTTTGACCCTGTAGTCTCGAGAAAGACATCACCAGGAAGTGCCTTGATAGACTGGAGGAACTCTGCATAAAGTCTTGCGACAGTAGTTTTCCCTGTAATTAAGGTAAATCAACACCAATATAGCTAAATTGATTTATCCCACCTGTCCCCGGATTACCAAGCAATACGAGATTGAAACGCTCCTTGTCGTTGGGAACGCCTTGGCGATTATTCGTGTCGATGATACCTTTGATACGCAAGACCTGTTTCTTGACCACATCCAGGCCAGTCAACTCCATGATCCTCGTAATAGCATCCCGTGGCGTAGTATTGGCAAGTTTGGCACGATTTGCGACGTATTTGGTGTGTATAAATCGTGAAGAGACGAGTGCACGTTCAGGGTCGATTAGAGATAGAACGGCCCCGTAAGCAGATGTCTTTCTGCTAAAAATGTTAGCGGATCACAGGCCGCGACAGAAAAGTACATACATATGATCATCTGGTCGGATAATCTCGATACCTTGCGCCTCGAAATACGAGCGAAGCCGAGTCCAAAGCCAGTGGTTAGCTGTAAATCCTCCAGTAAGAAAAACCGACTAGAGATCAAGGGTAAATTTCATGATTCAACTATGGGGAAAATGCTCACAGCGATTTTTGTCGTAGAAAAACGACGTTGCCGCTCAAACGCTGCGGTTATAGTTTTGAGAGAATCCTCGAAAAGTCCCGTTGCATCTACACTGAAGGATAAAGGTCAAGTCAACGTCAATAATGTGGGTGAAACGAAACCAACCCAGATAACTCTAAAAACCCGTTTTTGATATTATGACGGGGTGCACTGTAAAGAGGTCCACCGATCCTGATGCGAGCGATATTGTCAGCATCACTGATGGCAAGTTTCGTTGTCTCGTCGAATTTACGTGCAAGGCCAGTGATCTCCGCCGAGGTAGCATGAGGCGAGCCTTGGAGTCTCCCTGTGATCAAAGTTTATCGATGTCGCATTTCGCAACCTTTTACGGGGATAAAAACCGACTTTTCTACAAAGCAGCAGCACGGTGTGTTACAAATAGTGAACCCTGTAGGCAACCTAAAGGAAAAGGAGAAGAGTAAGGGTCGGCCGAGTTGACGATGGTAGAGACATACACTCAGCTGGGGCAATCTCCTCAAAAGTTACAGGGTCAAACTTCATTGCATACATCCCCAAGTCGATGGCCGCTCCACCCGCGTCAATGATGACAACACCCTGAGGCCCAGAAGTAGAAAATTGGTCGGGAAGTCTTGAAACACAGTAGTGAAGGCTGGCTTCTCCTTCGGATATTAAATGGACACGGGATTGGCCTTCAGGCGTGCCCGGGATAAGACCAGCGCACTCAATCGCTCGGCGATATTGTTGCCGTTCCTCATCCTCCCAACCGTTTGGATGAGTGAAAACGAACACGACGGAATTATCGACCGATTCCCAGCAGAACTTTTCATGGTGCTCTGCAATATATGTGTGGGCGCTACGGAAAAGATAACCTATGAAATCCGTGAGGACGTCGACGACAGATTTTCCAGCTGGGAGTGGAGGTATATCATCACCCTTTATGTGGGTGTATGCTAGATGCTTCGGATGGTGACGAAGTTTCCACCTAGTTTCAAAGACTGAGTTTAGAAGAGTGTTTATCGATGAATAGGAACTGACCATTCCGCCTTCGCCCATCCTTCGTTTTGAGCCGTCTCTATTGCATCCTCGGCAAGCGCAGCACTGCCAATCGCTTTGACAGTACCACGGTCATCATAGTACAGGATGGAGGGTACTCTGGCATCACTGCTACCGTGTTCCTGTCCAGGAAATCTACAAAACATTTAGGATAATTTGATTTGAAAAAAAAAAAATCGAGTTATCTTACTCGGTAACTTGGTGGATTTCGGGAATTTGCCCTTCCTGGAGAATACAGTAGGAGACGGCACTATTAATGGTGCCAACGTCAAAGCCAAGGATGAGTCTTGTCGAACCAGAGTATGGAACTTGATCGAACATAACTTGAACCTGAAAGCCACCCAAGAACGACGATGCAAGTCATGGCATGACCTTTTAACGGTGTACGGACCAGTGTAAAACCACGCAGACAACAAATACAGCATCTTTTGCATTGAGGTGGCCTCGTGGTAATGCGGTGGAGTCAAAGTTCCAGTGTAATGCCTTTCGATGACAATTCAATGTATTCTGCCCTGAACTTCTAGGTTTGGATGCATGACAGAAAAGGAGATGCTTTGTTGCGAGCAATGCATACCGTCATGCCCGTGTCCGGGTCACAGACGACCATTGCGGGCGGTCAATATTGCTGGGCTGTGGACCTGGCGGTGCATACAGCATAATATATACTGGTAATAAACTGGGTAATTCTTTTCTCCCTTCTGGACTGCGGCGGTTGTTCGAAGCGAAGAATCACCGAGGCAGCCGGGCTGTGAGCTTGCCGATACCCTCGACCCTGAACTTTGTCCTGTCTCTGAAACACGACATGGAGGCTACAGGCAGGCAGGTTGTTCCCTCCTCATCTTCGGCAACACACATCGATAACAACAATGACTATATCACCCTCAACGATTCTCTTCCCCACCCTGGGTTTACTGGCCGGGAGGGAGGGGACCAGAATCTCACACCAGCGATCTATGATTCCCTTTCCTCATGCTTGCCAGTACCTGCAGGTGACGAGAAGGAGTCTGCGACTCTCGGCGCATCGTATTCAAGCTCGGAATCTGCCGAGGAGGGACGAATAACGGGAGAGACACCTGCGCCTGGGATCCATCCTCCCTCTTTCTCGTGCTGCGGAACCCCTGTGGAGGAGGACGAGGGAATATTTATTACGAGTACAAGCTTCCTCTCAATGAGGGTTTGAGAGATTGCTAATGTCATGTCAGATATCAAGGCAATAGGTCTCGCTCTTTGTCTTGAACAGATGTCATTGGGCATGTACGCTGTAATACATCACAGCGGCCTCGAATGGAGAATGGAAAACAAGCATACCCATGTCTTATGCGATAGCATCACCATGGAGTTGAGTGGGCTGGTTCCGATGTATGACTCTTCTTCCCTGATTGCACTCATCCTAACAAAGTATGTAGTCCATCGAATCCATCCGAGACTGTTCGCTTGGCGATTTATTCTTCCAACGATTTTCAGCCTATGCTAAGCAAGCAGAGGTCGTTGCGGGAGTTGACAGTTACTGTAGAACGACTACTAGACCAAAGTGCAAAAGACCTCGGTGAGCTGCTCTCAGTTTTATACATGGGTTCAAGCACTCAGGTTAGTATAGCGTTCATATTCTCAAATAGGGAGAATGGTGCAGTGTTGCCTTTCTCATCCCTTCTCGTGTCTGTCGTGCGCAGCGAGCCGGAAATCAGTCATTCACTCATGTCAGGTACCCTTGACCCTCATTGCGTGAGCAGACAGTGTATTGTGAGCCACTCGTCTATGCTAATTACGTATTTTAGTCGATCGCAGAGTGCTGTCGCCAGCTAAAAGATGCAATATATGGTACCCGCGGCGCACTTTCGCGATTAAAACGCGAGGAAAGAGAGGACGTCGGGCGTCGTATTGAAAAGTTTGAACAGGCTCTAATAAAATGCCCTCCGAATCACCCTTATCGTGCAGCTGTTCCAAGGAATGTTGCAATAGCAAGGGTCATTATCTATAGGGTCATCAACGTTGGTATTTCCCTCGACGTCCCTCTCATGTTGTGTCGCAATGCACTTTCTACTCATCCAATTGGTGATCCTGATCGACCTCTCGCATTAATCCACCTTGCCGTCCTGCACCTTGCTCGGTTCGAAACGCAGCAGAATAAGGCTGACGCCATTCAGGCTGAGACTTTACTACGTGAGGCTGTGGGCCTCAGCTCCGCCGATAGTCGAGAGAAATTGGCTGCAGTATCCTTCCTTCGGCTTCACTCAGGGCGAAAATCAAACCCTGTTCAGGAGGGCGCTTCGGACCATTCCTATTGTGCAGCAGTGGAGTCAAACATGGAAATAGCGGAGGCCATTCTCCGGAGTGTCAATAACACCGGCGTTTCCTTGGATGTTGCTCTCGCATTGTATCGTAATGCACTTTCGGCTCGCCCTGTCGGTGACCCTGATCGGCTTGTCATGTTTGTCTCTCTCGCTATTTTACATCTCGCCAGTTTTGAAAAACGGCGGGATGAAGCCGACGCCGTACAGGCTGAGACTTTACTATGTGAAGCTGTGGGGATCGGCTCTGTGGATAGCCAGGCGAAGTGGGCAGCAATTTCGATGTTCCGTTTGTGCAAAGAACGCAAAGCGACTCGTGTTCAAAGTGGGAACCGGTTCAAGTCGCAGCAAAATCCCCTTTCGGTTGGTGAGGATACATGGGCGTCGAGTATCCAGTTGTTGGGTCGCTTTGAACAGCTCGGAGATGTAGCCGCCCTTCAGCAAGCAATCTCCCTTTTAGAAATGCTTGTCAAATCTACATCAGCTAGAGATCCGCGATACGTTATAGGCGTAGCGAATCTCGGTGCGGCCTTGTTGCATCGATACCACCGCTCTCAAGAAGGGAGCGACCTTGACCAGGCAATTTCAAAGTTCAAGGTTGTCATAGGCTTCACTCCCGATGGTCACCCAAATAAACCTGGCTACATGAGCAACCTTGGCAGTTCACTCCTTGCTCGATTTCAGCGCATTGGACAACTGGAGGACTTGGATCAAGCGATTTTGACGTTCGGCCATGCTGTTGACCTTGCCCCACGTGGTCACCCTCAAATACCTCTCACTCTGAACAACTTTGGCAATGCTCTGTTCACTCGTTTCGAGCGCTTCGAGCAAACGAGTGACCTTGAACATGCAATTTCGAGGCTCGGAGAAGCTATCGGGCTCATCCCGCTTGGTCACCCTTTGACCCCCTCTTGTTTGGAGAGCCTTGGAAATTCCTTGCGAGCCCGTTTCGAGTGTCTAGGGAAGCTTGGCGACCTCGAACAAGCGATTTCAAGGCTTAATGATGCCATTAGGCTGACTCCCGATGGTCACCCGGAAAAAGCTAGCCGTCTAAACAGCCTTGGCAAATCCTTGTTCGCTCGTTTCCGACACTCGGGGAAACTCTGCGATCTAGAGTTTTCAGTCTCGAGGTTCGACGAGTCCGTTATTTCTACCCCTAATCTTCACTTCCAGAAGGTTAATCGCCTAAACGATCTCGGAATTGCCCTTAAAGCCCGTTTCGAACGTCTCGGGAAACCTCACGACCTCCATCGAGCAATTTCGACACTTAGAAGCGTTGTAAATCTCAGCTCCGATGGTCACCCTAGTGAACTTAACTTTCTGGTAAACCTCAGCAGCTGCCTTTTTGTTCGTTTCGAGCGCCTCGGCGAGCTTGGCGATCTCGATGGAGCGATTTCAATGCTATGCAATGCTGCTAGCGCCCTCCCCAATGATCATCCCCATAGACCTGGGTTTATGAGGAACCTCGGTTCCTATTATAAAGCTCGTTTCGATCGCCTCGGAGAGATCAGGGACCTTAGGCGAGCGATATTGAGGCTAGACGAGGCTGTCCGCCTCACCCCATCCACTCATCGTGATAAAGCTGGTTGTCTGGTCAGCCTTGGCATTGCCTTTTTAGCTCGCTTCAATCGACTGGTGGAATCCAGTGACTTGGAACAAGCCATCTCGAGCTTCGAGGAGGCGTTCGATCTGATTCCCAATGATCACCCCCACAAACCTACTTTTTTGGGCAATCTCGGTGGTGCTTTCCTCGTTCGTTTTGAACATTTTGGAAAGCTCGAGGACCTCGAGCGAGCGATCTTAACGCTTGGTGACGCCGTTGAGCTGACACCCGATGATCACCTCGACAAACCTAGCTTTCTGAACCAGCTGGGCAACGCCTTCTCTGCTCGTTTCGAGCGCTTTGGCGAGACTGGAGATTTGGAACGTGCGATTTCGCACGAAAGGAACGCCGTTAAGCTTACCCCGGATGATCATCCTCACAAACCAGGCTTTGAAATGAATCTCGGAAGCTCCCTGTTGACTCGCTTCGAACGTCTTGGCTCATTAGGTGACCTCGAGCAGGCGAATTTATTGCTTGGCAATGCCGCCAAGCTTACCCCAGAGAATCACCCTGATAAGGCTGGACGTCTGAGCAGCCTTGGCCATGCCCTTTTCGCCCGTTTTGAGCGCTTCGGGGAGCTCAGCGATCTTGAGCGAGCAATCGGGTATTTTAGGAACGCGCTCAGCCTTATTCCTAATGATCATCCTCACAAACTTTCTTGTCTTGTCCGCGTTGGCGATTCCATTTTCGCTCGTTATGAACGCCTCGGACATCTTAGTGACCTCGAGGAAGCGATTGTAACGCAAAAGAGCGCTATCAAGCTGACTCCTGATGGCCACCCTGACAAGTCAGTTTATTTAAACAGCCTCGGGAGTTCCTTGTTCGCTCGTTTTGAACGACTAGGGGAGTTAGATGACCTCGAATGCGCGATATCGAGGCTCAAAGGTGCCGTCCACTTGACCCCGAACGGCCACCCCGACAAATCCGGGCATCTAAGCAGCCTCGGTAGTTCTTTGTTCGCCCGTTTCGAGCGCCTTGGGGAGTGCAGTGACCTTGACAACGCAATTTCGATGCTTGAAGAGGCCGCTGATCTTGTTCCCGATGATCACCCGCGCAAACCGGTTTATCTTGCCAACCTCGGGGTATCCTTCAAAGCCCGTTTCCAACGCGTTGGAGAACTTAGTGTCCTCGAGCAAGCGATTTCAAAGCTCGAAAGCGCCGTCAATCTCATTCCCGATGGTCACTCCGGCAAAGCCTTTCATCTTCTCAGCCTTGGAAATGCCCTTTTCTCCCGTTTTGAGTGCCTCGGGGAGCTCAGTGACCTCGAAGGAGCAATTTCTAGGCTTAGGGACGCTGTGGAACTTACGCCCGATAGTCACCCTCAAAAACCTGGTTATTTGAACAACCTTAGTAATGCCCTCAGTGCTCGGTTTGAGCGCCTGGGTGAGCTTGATGACACTCGTTTGGCCATTTCATCCCTAGAGAACGCTCTTGACTTGACCCCCAGAGGTCACCCCGACGGACCTGGACGCCTTAGCAACCTCGGCAATATTTTTTTCGCTCGTTTCCGGCGTCTTGGAGAGCTTGGCGACCTCGAGCGGGCTATTTCTAGGCAAGAGAACGCCGTCGACATGACCCCCGACGGTCACCCCGACAAAGCTCGTCGTCTAAACTGCCTTGGAAATTCCTTTTTGTTCCGGTTCCAACGCACCGGGTGCCTATCTGATCTCGAGCGAGCAATATCACTGCTCATGGATGCTGTCAATCTCACCCCTGATGATCACCCTCGCAAACCAGCTTGCTTAAATAACCTCGGCAATGCCTTGGTCAGTCGTTTCGAGCGCAACGGCGAGCTCAGTGACCTTGAGTATGCAATTCGGACGTTCGAGGAGGCTGTGGGCCGTATTCCCAATAATTACCCCGAGAGACCTGCCTATCTTCATAACTTCGCTGATTCCTTGAGAATCCGTTCTTTGTACTCGGAGAAGCTCGGCGACCTCGAGAGAGCCATTTTACTGTATTCCTGTGCCGCATCTTCCACTACTGGCCCCGCCGCCGTTCGATTCCGGGCGTCACTTTCATGGATTCTATGCGCTCGTGCTATAAGGCATGGCACCCTCATCCGTGCATATTCCGTGGCTCTCAGTGTCCTTCCTGAACTCGCTTGGATTGGTCTTTCCCTCTCACGTCGCTACACTGAGCTCATGCAAGGTGTGGATGTTGTGCGAGAGGCCGCAGCGGCGGCTCTAGATGCAGGGTATCCGGAAACTGCCGTTGAGTGGCTTGAACAAGGACGCTCGATTGTTTGGGGTGAACTATTTCAGCTACGCAGCTCTTACGACGAGTTGTTTGCCGCGTATCCGGATCATGCGAAGAGACTTCAGCAGCTGTCCGCTCAGTTGGAGCAAGCTGGTATTACTCGTGAAAAGCCTTCGTTGGATGAGACTAAAGATGCTACGGAATCTCTGGATCAAGTTGCTCAAAGACACCGCATGCTCGCGATCGAGCGGGATGGATTGCTCCGGGAAATTCGGCGGTTGCCTGGTTTCGAGAGGTTCCTCCTTCACAAGGAGTATTCCCAGCTTCGTTCATCGGCCCATTCGGGACCAGTTGTCATCCTTAATGCTGCGGAAGACCGCTGTGATGCACTGATTGTTCTTGCGGATGTAGAACGCGTAGTTCATGTGCCCCTTGCAAGCTTCACTGCCGAACAATTCACGCGTCTTCAGACGTTACTGAGGGGTCTTAGCCGCGACGTACCTCATGGCGAGAGGGTCGGAAAACGGATCCTAGAAGAACATACCGTAGAGTGGGAAAGCATGCTGTCTGGTTTGTGGAAATGCGTCGTTAAACCCGTTTTGGATTCGCTGGCTTTTGTGGTGCGTACATTTGCTGCTTTTCACGCTCGTAACCGGCTTATACATGTTTTACAAATAGACACCAGGGAAACAGCCTCGCATATTTTGGTGTCCGACGGGGCCATTCACATTTCTTCCTATCCATGCGGCTGGCTACTATGATACTCAGTTTTCGATGCCTGGCCATAAAGTATTTGACTTCGTTGTCTCGTCATATGTTCCCACCCTCAGCGCCCTGGCGCCCTCGCCAATACCTCGTGTTACACCGGATAGCGATCTTCGTCTTCTTGTTGTTCGTCAGCCAGCCGATGATCCGTATCAACTTCCAGGCGTAGACACCGAGTTAAAGCACATAAGGACTGTAATTGGGAATTCCACTCCCACTCGAACTACCTTCCTGGAGCCCAAGACCGGGACAGTCGAGGAAGTTCTTGATCTAATGAAGGGTGCAGATTGGGTCCATTTCGCATGCCACGGAACTCAAGACGGCAGGAATCCGACTGACAGTGGGCTCTGTCTCGCTAACCAACGCCGCTTGAAGCTATCCGACATCATTTCCCTGTCACGACCCCGCGGTGGTCTCGCCTTTCTCTCTGCATGTCAAACGGCGACGGGCGACGAGAAGCTGTCCGACGAGGCTGTCCATATCACGGCTGGAATGCTGTTCGCCGGGTATGGCGGCGTCGTTGGTACGATGTGGTCCATTAGCGATAGAGCGGCGCCTGATGTAGCGAGAGATGTATACGAGCAGTTGTTTGGGACGGGCGTAACACCAGATTATCGGGGGGCTGCGCGAGCGTTGCAGGATGCTGTTGGACGTCTTAGAGACGGCGGCGCGTCATTCAAAGTGTGGATCCCGTTCATTCATGTGGGTCTTTGAAAGTTTGTATCGATTTGACTGTAGTATCATTGTGTCATACTAAGTTTCACTGATATCGTCGTCCCAAGGCATCGAAATCCAGTTTTGTTCAGTGACTGCGTAACAGAACCAGGTAATAAAATGAGTACTTGGGTGAATGTGCGCGCGACGGCCATCGTAAGACAGCAAGCTCAGTCGTCGTGCGGAAAGACAATGGACTGAGGTGGCCGGGTTCGAATGCGAATCTTCATAGGCCAAAGATAAGGTGACAGAGTAACTAGTAGAATGACAGATGCCTGTCATAGGTCAGGTCAAAAGTCGAAAAAGACAGAAAATGAAATACTGGTATCCAAAGGAAATGACATTGTTCGATGGCGTCGGGCATCGCGTAACGACCCACTGACTCGGAGCGCGTGCTTGCAATCCAACACCAGGCTATTGTGATTGACGTCCGAAATTGCTCACGCTCCGAATCATAATTCAAGAAATGATGGGAAAAACGTTGCATGTTGTCCAATTGGAAATGGCACGGCTGAAGTTCGCGGCGCACAGATGAGAGCATCGTCGCCTGCTCGTAACTATTGCATTGTTGATCCGCGATTTTTGCTTCGTGTGTAGTGATGGAATTGTCCTCTCCTAGCGCCAACGACCGCATATCATATCTTCGCCGTAGTTCAAAATTGGGTTTCAGGGCTTCGCTTAAGAGCAGTATTGGTGGTAGATCAACAGCACCTGTATTCACTGTAATGCACGAACGAATTGTAAATACTCCGAGAATACATATTTTTCCGCAAGCACGAGCCAGACTGCAGCTCGACATACCGTACCAAACGAGTCGTAGGATGAATTCAGCATGTGAATAGAGCAAGGACGAACATAAGACGGGGAAGAAAAGGAATAACATACGTTGAAGTGTTGCTCGCTAGTCCAGGAATGATTTAAGCACCACCTCCGCCTTTGACAGCGTCATCTTTTCATGCCCCACTCGCTTTGTTAATCCCGCTCGTGTCACACACAGAACAGTCTGAGATGTTCCTTTTTTTCGTGGTTCCCCCGGGTCCTCATTCATATCCACCATTCTTTCCTCATCGAACGTCTCTCCAGGTTGGACTACAAATAATTCAAAGTCACCTGACACCATATCAGCGACCATATTTCCGAATTTCCCGGTTTGCGACGCGATAGTGGATATTTTCTCGCCAAACTTTTCCCAAAGTCTTTCTTTGACTTGGGTTTCATGAGTAATGAAACCCGCCACCATGACGATGCCAAACAATCCGTGAATCGTCTGTTGAACCAGCACCTTTGGGTCGCGAATAGGAGTGGACTGAAGGTGGGCGCGTGTAAGGGAACGCCAACGACCAGAGATGGCTTGCGTTTCTTTGTTTCCTCTTGTCAATGAGATGTCTAGTTTTCAAACGACGAGAATATTTCACCTGCTCTCCGCAACCTTTGATACGTTCCTTCCAGGAGCGTATTGAACTCTTGATTCTCGGTCCAGGAGGACACAATCCGACATAACAGATTCACAAGGTAACCTTGGAACACGATCTGGAGGGAAAGCGCAATATCTTTGTCTTCCACCGTTGCCACGTAATTTGCTATAGTTGGGTCAATTTTCTTGGCAGAGACAGCGGACTGCGCTCTCGTTACCCTCCTCGACATACTGCCACGCCTGTAGCTATCGGCCACATGATCGGCCATCATCATTGATGTTTGGTACACCACCTCATTGAGCTCCAGCAATTTCTGGATGACGTCCTGCTCCGCGTGTATATCAGCTGTAGAGACGAAACGCTGCACGTTGTCCAGCTGAGACTGGCAGGATCCGAGCTCACGGCGCATGGACGATAGCTGCTCGGAATGGTCCTGGTTCAGCTTATTGATGTGACTCTCGAGGGTACTGATACGGCGCTCCTTCTCCTCCATTCGAGAGATCTGCGCTTGTAGCTTTCCCTCTAGGCTGATTATCAATGCCTCGTAACGCTCGTGTACATCTGAAGCTGCAGTCTGTGGAGATGCAGTTGCACGAGAACTGGGGCGAGCTTGCTCTGTCTCTAAGCGCCCATACTTCCGGTGAGTTTGAGACATGTCATACTCGTCACGCGAATAGCCACGAGTGGATAATGATGATGAACGGTGACGGTGTACGGGCTTGTGAATCCGGGGAGAAGAGGAGGTCGTGTCTCGACTTCGTTCATGATCTCTAAGATATTGGGTCGAAGAGGAGTTTTGGTGTGTCCTTTCTGAAACGGACGGCCTGCGCTCGAGGCGTGCCGAAGCAGGTTTGCTGCCACCCTCCTTGGTATGCAGCTGAACTGTCGTATGCCTAGTGCCGTGCAGTTGCGCGTCGGTTGACGGGAGTGGCTATTAGAGATTGAGATTTCTTCGATTCGGGAGAACTGTTCTACGTTACCTTGTTTCTGCCTTGTAGCAGTCCAGCCTGTCCCTGAAGTTGAGGTGTGTTTTTGGAGTGTGTTTTTGGCATCACAACTGCGGATGCTGGCTGTCGTGGAATTGAACTAGCACTACGCTGAGAAGCATCCCATGGAGCACGACTGCCATGACCGACGGAAGGCCGTACGGGTGGTTCTCGAAGGTCATCCTGATAAAATTCAGAAGCCGTATTCCAATTCGTCATCGCGAAGTTCGAACTTGTTCAAGTTTGTTGAGGACGGCGTGTATCACGTGATTCACCGTTGGAGGCAAAAACGGGAATAAAAGCTGTATACACTGATAGAATCCATCTAGGACTGGGGAGGAATGTTATTGCCGCGGACCGCGGTGGATCTCGGTTAATCTCAAGACTACATACTACTAGTGGTGTTTATCTCCTTCGAAGCGTGAGTCCGATCATACTACATAACTTATTTCAAGAGGCAGACTGGGTTCGTAAAGCCGAAACCTATGTACCTATGGTATAGTAGTACCATGGCATATACTATCATCATGGACCCCACTGATGTCATTATGTCAGGAGCTGGCTCTGCGATTCGGCTTCAGGATAACATGGGGCACGCACTTTCAGCTATTTTTCCATTAGCCTCGAGTCTCTTAAAAGATTTCCTTTATACAAACCAACTTGTCGGTGAGTCTCGGTAGCCGAGGTCATATCACCTTCGGAATCTGGAATCCGCGGCAATCGAAGAACTCGCGTCGCATGCGTTTTTCAAATATCAGAACTATACTATTCTATGAAGCTTTATTGGAGCCGCGACAGATATACTGAGGTTGTTATCGAATCAAGATAACAAAGCGCGAGACACTAAAAGAAACTCCCAACTTCCCCTACCCCCCTGATTCGAATCGCACTCATTTCAGAGATTCTGTAGCCTGTTGATTCTGACTATTCCTCTCACCTTCGACGAATAGAATATGGCGATCACCCAAAGGCCATACTCTGGACCTCGCAGACTCATACTGGCGTTCGACGTGGGCACCACCTATAGTGGCGTATCGTATTGTATCCTACAACCGGGTCAAGTTCCCGAACTTCGTGGTGTCACTAGGTATTGTATCTCAATTCACCTTCACGAACCAATCTTGAACGTTCTCTAGATTCCCTGGCCAAGAAAGTGGTCGCGGCAACGCCAAAGTTCCTTCTGTATTATACTACGACGAGCATGGGGACGTCAGAGCTGCCGGCTGCGAAACACAGGCCATGAATGTGATCGAACAAGCAATGGACGAAGGTTGGACAAAGGCGGAATGGTTGGTCGTTAATCACCTGCAGATGCCTAGTGGATCTCACTCGTCGTTTTTCAGGTGGAAGTTACACCTCCGTCCTAAGCACATGGCGGCCGATCATATCAAGGAAGATGATATTCCACCACTCCCGAACGGTAAATCCGCCGTCGATGTATTGACAGATTATGTCAAGTATCTCTTCGAATGTACCAAGAACCACATCCAAGAAAATCATATGGGCTTCAACTGGTCGTCGGTCGAGAATTCGGTCGAGTTCATCTTCAGTCACCCAAACGGCTGGGAAGGTCGACAGCAGCACCTCTATCGTGAGGCGATCCGGCGCGCTGGACTCGTCCCTCGCACACCCCAGGGGCAATCTCGCGTTCACATGATATCTGAAGGCGAAGCGAGCCTCCATTACTGTGTTTCCAGCCTCCCTGATGGATCTGCCAATGGTGGACCTCAGGGCATCGTCATCATTGATGCAGGTGGAGGGACGATCGATCTTAGCATGTATTCGATGACGTTCAACCCGATGTCATGCGACGAGGTTGCACCAGCTGAGTGTACGTGGAATTCTCTGACAGCTACGAGAAAATTCGCTCTTACTCTAAATGAATTAGGCCGCCTGCAAGGTTCAATATTCGTCACCCGCCGCGGGGTGGATCTTTTGAAAAGTTGGTCTTCTGCCTTATTTCGAGAGTGACAAGTCGATAACTCTGATGATAGAAAAGCTTGAAGGTTCCCCGCACTGCACAGACGAAGAAATGGAAATCCTTGCGCGCGAATTTGACCAGAATACGAAACTCACAATCCGCAGTGCTGACGAACCAGTTTACGTTAGGGTCGGTAATCTTCGCTATAACAATCAGCAGTATAACATCAAGCGTGGTGCGCTGAAACTGTCCGGGTATGCGAGCATCAGTTCCACTTGATCTTGTCTAACTGTGATCTCTTCTAGCTCCGAAGTGGCTGAGCTGTTTGATGAATCCATCAAGTCTATCATCGATGCGTTTGAACAACAACGGAAAGCTGCCAAGACAAAAATCAATGTATGATCCAGAGTGCGGGACATGATTATGAAATTAATTTGTAGTTTTAGATGGTCTTCCTTGTTGGGGGGTTAGGAATGAACGAATTGCTTTGGACACGCCTTCGGGCATACTTCCAGTCCAAAGGTATCAAAGTTTCCCGTCCAGACAGTGATATGTATGTTTATCTCTGGCATGCCAATGTGCTTCGCTGACACGACATAGCAACAAAGCGGTCGCTAACGGAGCGGCATTATTCCATGTCAATCGAGATAATCATCTAGTCAAGTCGAGAGTTGCACGTGCTACATATGGCGTACCCTGCTATGTGTTCGTCAACGACAGTGACCCGGAGCATCGCCGCAGGAAGGACCAATGGGAGAAGCACGTATCAGGCAGGAAGATTATTGACAACTCGTTTAGGTCATTTCTTTGCAAAGTACCTTGTGTTGTCGTGTATTCCGTGACCTCTCGGGTACTGACTTGAGACAACTTTGCAGGGCGATCAAATTGACGAGCGAAAAGAAGTTCGATATCCCTTCTTTACCTGCAGGAAGAAATTGGCAGACTTTGGTGAACATCATTCGCGTATTACATGCTACCGTGGTACTTTGCCAGACCCAGAATGGATCGACGAAGATCCAAGCAAGTTTTTTTCTCAATTGTTTGCGTTCTTATTCTAAAAAAAACATAATTCAGCATCCTTTGCTAAACTTTGCACAATCTGTGCGGATCTACGCAAGTTAGCGAACAACTCTGTGGCGATCAGAGCGGAATCAGGAGAGATTTTCTATCGAGTCGACTATGATGTCATCGCATTATTCGGGCAGACAGAGCTCACGGCGCAGGTCGCCTGGAGAGTGAACGTGCGCTGTGAACTTTTCAATGATTGAAGCACGCTTTTTGACGTGTTTTTTTTTGTCGTCCAGGGAAAGGAAGAGAGGTAAGTCTCAATGTGAACAATACGAGTCAAGCGTATGGCCTTACATGGACTCAGATCTCCAGCAACAATTGTTTACTATGACGAGTAATGGATCATCTATGAACCTTTTTATCGGATGCTTCGTGAGTTATTCACATAACTTTCGTGCTTGTGGTGCTCATCTCCTATGCAACGTTCCCATGATACCCAGAGAATCCATCATCGGAGGACGGTCATTGGTTCGACCAACTCCGAGGACAGTTCGTCTTGTACTGTAACGTGACGGTGACATGACTGTGTAGATGTTAGTCTAATTATGTAAATTAGTACCTGTTTGCTTGTAATACCTTTTCATCAATGAACAATTATTGCTACTTATCTTACCACGTCGTTCTGGCACTATTTTACAGCGAAAACGACTCAGAACGACTCCTCGAACGAAGACCTCCTGCCATGATCACCGCGTGGTCAAACTTCCATTTTGGACCCTTAAAGTTACTGTACTGGCACCAACCACGTTGCTCGAATTCAGAAGCCATTCTCCTACTTCCACGCCACAATTTGGATGGGCGCAAGGCATTGTTTAGAATCTGATGGAGCCGCATGTCGTATCTCTCGAGCGTGTTCTCGATCCTTGCAACCATCACCCGTTCATGAAACCTTCGTATTGTAACGGACACGAGGCCGTTGGCATGTCGAGATAGCTGAGTAGAGTCTGAGCCTGCTGGGCATCAAAGTGGAAACTTCGCGGCTTCTTCCTCTTCACTGAATTGATCATGATGGTCATACTATTGAACCGAAAGAATTCGTCCTCACGTTCGATGTCGGCAGGACGCACCGCGGCAATGATCTCGCGTTGCATCCTCCGGTCGGGATAAATTCTAGAACTACGCTGTATTCCATGTTTTCTCAGCGCTCTATCTGACCAGCGGACAGATAAAGATTCACGTATGGTCCTTTCTATCGTGGACATCTTTGTTCCCTAAGAATCTGTTTTTAAGTCCCTTTACTAGTGCGATTACGGTTTTTTTAGGGACGGGAAGGGCGGTAGTCCTTGGTGTTCTGTATCTCCCGTATCTTCCCGCAATGGTCGTTCACTGGCGCGACGACTAAAGGATAAATTATAACACATGAATAGTGTGGGTGGGGATGGAATGTTTGATCCACTAATTTCACGATGCAGCGAGGATAATCATACGAGATTTAGTTCCAGGATATCTGATGGAAAATCCTGTGGCACATCCTACTAATGCGAGTGATAAATATCGTTGGATGGACGAAGGAAATCTCAGCATTACTTTGTTACACGATGTATACACAGCGTACACGAGTCAAAACAATACTTCACTTCTCACCCCGAGGTTCATTGGAGCCACCGAGGAATGATTCAAGAACCACCTTTGCCTTCGTCAACGTGATCACCTTGTCTCCCATGTACTTCCTTAATCCCACCCCTGTGACGCAAAGGACATTCTGGACGGCTACTGCTCCCCGCGGTGCGCTTGGACCTGTTTCTTCCGCGTTTATGTCCATCATCCTCTCCGCCTTGAAAGGTTCCCCTGGTCGAACTACGAACAACTCGAAATCACCAGATACCATCCCTGAAACCATGTTACCGAATTTCCCAGCATGCAATGCGATGGTAGATATTTTTTCGCCGAATTCCGTCAAGAGTCTATCTTGTATGCCGGTATCAGTAACAACGAAACCGGCCATCCCGGCGAGATTGAAGATCGCTCCGATAGCTTGCTGGGTCAGTAACGTTGTGTCGCTGACAGGGCTGGGCTGGATATGAGCTCGTGTGAGAGAACGCCAGCGTCCACAGATTGCTTGTGTTTCTTGTTATAAAATGTTAACAAGAGTAAGTAAGAAGTCACAAACAATGCGCACCCGCTTTCCGCAATCTTTGATACGTTTCCTCGATAAGTTTGTTGAGTTCTTGGTTCTGGGTCCATGACGACACGATATAACTCAATAAATCTACGAGGTGAGCCTGAAATGCGATCTGGAGGAATAGCGCAGAGTCTTCATCCTCCTTCATCTCCGCCAAGTAATCCAACATGACTCCGCCAACCAACCCGACCGAGGAGGGCGTCTGCCTCTCCGCCGTCCCAGTCTGGCGATTGAGGAGTTCCACCACACGATCAGCCATCGTCATCGAAGTTTGATATACCTCCTCATTGAGCTCCTGCAACTTCGAGATGATATCTTGGTCCGAGTGGGCATCTGCTGTGGAGATGAAGCGCTGGACGTTGTCCAACTGGGATTGAGATGCTTTGAGGTCTTGACGCGCGGACGAGAGCAGTTTCGCTTGTTCATCGTAGTTCCGCTGTACGTCATTGACCTTGGCTTCGAGGGAACGGATATAGATGTCCTGCTCTCTCAACTCCGACATTCTCGCATGAAGCTCGGTTTTGTAGTTCGTTATTTTTGTCTCATAGTACTTCTGCATCTCCGCGCTCTGTGAGGAGGTAGTCGTTCGAGTGGAGGGATATGACTGTTCCGCGTATTTCTTGTGCGTTTGAGACGATTCCTCATCACGCCCAGAGCTGCGCGTGGATCCCGTTATATAGCTAACTGCCTGTGCGTAAGTGGAAGAATATCCAGATCGTGACGGTTCAGTACTCTTGTGAGACTGGCTATAACTGTGGGTGTCTTTGTAGTGAGCTTCTTCGGGAATGAGTGGCTTGCCGATAAGTCGGGGATCCTGATCAGCCTTGTAACCAGGTCGTGGCTGTTCAGTACTCTTGTAAGACTGGCCGTAAGTGTGGGTGTCTTTGTGGTGAACTTCTTCGGGAACGGGTGGCTTGCTGATAAGCCGGGGATCCTGGTCAGCCTTGTGGCCTTCCCCCTTCGATGTCGAGAGGGATCGCTTTTCTTCTTCATGTAGCTGCGACCGCTTTTTTGGAGGGGAGGTCAGTATTTTGTGACTGATAATGAAAGGCGTAGTTTTCTTTTTACCTTGTCCCTGCCATCTCTGTCCTGCACCGTGGTCTCTTTTGTTTGGTACTGCTGAGCCTGGGTCCCGGACTTAGATGCCGGTAGTTGCACCTGTGGGGGATGTACTGCTTCCGCAGGCTGCTTGGCCGCATGAGTAGAGGGTTGGATAGGACCCAGCGAATCGTCACGGACGGATGGTGGCATCGGTTTGTCATGCGTACGATACTGCAACGTAGATGTGATGCTCTACCCTCATCGCCAAGTGAGATTACTTCCGCACCTCAGTCATCTTTACATCCTTGTGCTGTCCTTGATCCCTCTGGATCGTGTTCGCCTCGTCCTCCTTTTGACCTTTTTGCCAGAAACCCATATTTCTGTTCCTCCGTGGTGCTATTTGAAACTGATCTCAATACAGAGTTGGCTATGGATGGGGAGGTTTGACAATGCGGAAAGAGAAGATGTTGCGAGAATAGCTTGATGTTGGACAATGGACAGCGGGATAAAGAGTCGTTGGACCGATCTGGCCGGATGCAAAGCCAACCGCGCCATCCATTAATACAGCATTTCCCAAGTTATCCAACTGAGGCACAGGGTCAAAAGATAGATCTGAACATGAGGGTAGCGATAAGGCGCTCGGGATTTTGCGAAGCTCCGAAGAGTAGCACGGATTTCGATTAGGAATCCATCCAGCGCCGCTAGAATAGATGGTATGTATGTAACACCACAGCAATTAACGGATTGCCGCTCATACTGAAGTTGATTTCACATTGAGGCGGTGGATATTTGCTCACGTTTCCTCAGTTGTCCTGGTGGCGGTGGGATGCGACACCGTGGGCTGATTCTAGTTTTGATCAATTCGAAGACCCGTAGATTATGTATATAAGAATTATCAGGTACTGTTATACCACTGTGCCTCCAAACCAACAAGATAAAGAAAATTCAATACGAGGTTAACGATGGAATGGATCCTAGAGGTTTGAATAATTCTCAGTCCGTCATGAAAGTCAGACCTAAAAAGGCTCTCCCATCTGTTTTATACAAAGAAAAAAGCACTGGATCGATGTGCGTTCACCTGCGTCAGTTGTGTAGAAAATTTTGCCTGAATTTGTTCTCGTTGTCTTTGAACTATCTATCAATTTGCGTAGATCCACACGAATTGTTCCAGGCACGAAGAACGACATTAAAACCTAAATGTGTAGAATGAAGCAAGAGACACTGAATGGACTTGCCTGGGCCTTCATCAATCCAGAATAGCATTTGATTTGTAGAGTGTGCCTGTCTTTTTCTGGGGTTATCAGCATAGACAAATCTAGATACACCATAGGTAGCATTTGCTAACTGTGACTTTAATAGTGGTTATTGTATTTGATATGGAATAATACCATCCAATTTGCGACCGCCTTGTTGCTGAAAACTTGTTAGCTGTACTTGACAAAATATCAAGCCTGCAACTGTCTACATATCATTATTGGGTCATGATACTTTAATTCCATGTTGCTTGAGTGTGACTGCGGCCGAGCCCAGAGTAATTCACTCGTTCCCAACACCCAACAAGAAACACCATCTAAACTGGTGAATAGGCTAACATGTTTCAGTTAACAAACGAAGAACCCACAGTAGTCTTTGTCCTGGTAGCATTGTGTTGCTATTAAAAAGTGTCAATGATATCATTGACGGAATTATCATAGTCTGATAGCTTCGGCATGCAATTTCGTTAGGGGTGATAGGATTGGCCATCATCAAATACATGCTGAGATCGACTCTCCCTTCACCAGCATCAACAACGACAATCCCTTGCAGCCCATGTTCAGAAAAATCTTCTGGAAGGTTTATTATACAAATGCGGAGACTCACTTCTCCCTCTGTTATTATGTGAGTTTGAGATTGACCATTAGGCACAGATGGGATCAGTCCAGCACACATGATAGCCTTACGATACTTTTGTTGCCATTGACCATCCTAGCCACTTGGATAGCATTCCATGGAAGTGTCGGCGGACGCCAATCAGAACCCCAGTGGATGTAATGCCTCAATATACATTTTGTTGCACTGGGACATATACCTGATGAAATCTGTCACCTAACCACAGTTTTTCCATTGGGGAGTAGAGGAATATCGCAAGGATAGTTAACGACCAACCTTCATTGCAATATCGATCACTTACATGCTAAGAGTTTTGCCACATTGTGTGTCGTTTCTTTCTTTTTCAAAGTACATTTAGAAGTCAATAATAGACATGTGTTGATACTGTCCAATGATCTGTGCAAAAAAATTACATTCTGTGGATTCGACTGTACAGACTTGCAAGCAAGTGATAAACATGAAACTCGACAACAGCAACAAACTCAATGATATGGAGTTTTTCAGTCATCATAGTAAACAATCGTAGCTGGTGCACTAAAACCAAAGTTAGACAACACGGTAAACCTGGCACCTTAAGACCCACCATTGTTCTTGTCCCTGGAAAGATCATGATTCAACGTCAGGAGAGACATGGGATTCCTTGTGGGGTTCAGCATTCAAGTACTCACATTCACCATCCAAACTATCTGCGCCGTAAGCTCTGTTTTCCCAAACAACACGACCACTTCAAAGCTATCCCTGTAGTAAGTTTCTCCTGAATCTGCTATCAAAGCTGCCGAGCTTCCCACGGCCTTGCTAAGATCTGCCCAAATTCTGCATAGCCAAGAGAAGGATGCTGCAACACATCACTTTATAGAAATATGCGAATCATGGGAAAGCATTTACATGAATCCTCGTCAGTCCACTGCAGATTGGATAGAGAACCATGATAACACATGATGTCTGCATGCTGCTTGAAGTCTGTTGGGCTCATTCTCTCAGCCAAGAGAGACAGCCAAATTTCCTTTTGTTCATCAATTTGATCGCCCTTTAGAAAGGTTGCATTTCTATCAATGTCCAGAAGCGGCTGCAAGTGTGAGAATAAAGGTACCTTGAGAAGAATAGGTCAAAAGGCCCTGCCAACAACATACTTGCCGCATATGCTATGTTTCCATTGGTCCCTCCTGCGGTGATGCTTGGGGTTCTTATCGTCAACCCAGTCCTCGATTGGTACACCATATGTAGTGCATGCTGCGTGTGACTTGACCAGATGTCTATCGTGATTGATGTGAAACAATACTGCCCCATTGGCAACTGCCTTGTTACTACGAATTGTAAATGAAAGCTATCGATGTGTCAAGTAAGAACTTACATGTCATTGTCGGGACAGGAGATGTTAATGCCTTGGGCCTGGAAATGGGACTGAAGGCAAGTCCAGAGTAGCTCATTTATTCCCAGTCCCCCAATGAGAAAAGCCATCTAAAAATACAACTAAAATTCATGACAGTGCCCCAGTACATCATGTGAGAGCTCACTGTTATCTTAGTTTTAGCAGCCTTGTGCTGTTGTTCAAATGCATCAATGATGGCTTTAATGGAATCATCGAACAGGCTGGCTACCTCTGCTCTGCAGGACATGAAAATCAGACTATGTAGAATATATAAAATATATCACCTACCCAGATAACGTCAATGCCCCATGTTTAATGCCATATTTTGGATTATTATATCAAAGATTAGTACTGAGCTTAACATAAGTAGGTTCGTTGGCACTGCTGATAGTGAGTTTCATATTCTGGTCGAATTTGCAAGAAAGGACTTCTATATCATCATCGTTGCAATGAGGAGAGCCTTGAAGCTTCTCTTTTTGTTGATATTTATCAAGTAAGCACACAAAACATACAGACTAGAGTAAAGCAACTAACTTCTCATTACAGCCGCCACATGGCGAGTGACAAACACAGAACCTTGCAGATGACCTAGAAGAAGGCATGAGATGGGTTGCTGTTTCTGGAGCCTTCTGCATACACTCAGCTGGTGCAACCTCATTGCAGGACAATGGATTAGACATCATTGAATACATGCTCAGATCAATCATGCCTCCACCTGTGTCAATGATGACTATCCCCTGTGGCCCATTGTCTGCAGATCCACTTGAAAGACTCAACACACAGTAGTGGAGACTCACTTCACCCTTGGTTATCATATGGACATGAGATTGCCCCTCAGGTGTGGATGGAATCACTCCAGCCTGTTGGATCACCTTGCAATACTGTTGCTGTTGCAGACCCTCCCAGCCATTTGGGTGGCTGAAGATGAACTTGGTCAAATTTTCGATTGATGACCAGTTAAACCCTGGATGGTGCTCCTGAATATAGTTTTTGGCACACTTGAAGAGATATTTGATAAAGTCTGCCAGAATGTCAACAGCAGTTTTACCATGAGGGAGTGGAGGAATATCATCTTCCTTGGTATGGGCAGATGCTAAATGCTTAGGTCAAAGGTGGAGTTTCCACCTGAAATATGATAGGCGAAATTAGTAGTGTATTGAGAAGTAATGACTGACCATTCTGCCTTTGTCCATCCTTCGTCCATTGCTTTCTCAATCACATTCATTGAAAGAGACTCGCTACCAACTGCTTTAACATTGCCTCTTTCGTCATAGTACAATATGGAGGGGACTTTTGCATTGCCGTGACCGCTTCCCTGACCTGGAAACCTGGGGGAGTTCAGCTTGATTGATATGGAACTCGGTTTGGACGGCACCTAGTGATTCCATGCAACTCGGGAATTTGTCCCGGCTGGAGGATGCAGTATGAAATACCGCTGTACGTCGTGCCAACATCGAATGCAAGAACAAGCTTCCGCGGGCCAGAATACGGTATCTGGGTGACTGACATAGCGTGTTGGCAGTGGTTAGAGTGTCGAACTTTGACGCCGGTATGCTAAATTACGTGTAATAACAGCCCCTCACAATGATGGGGCATCAAAAGCGCACATTACAGTACTGTTTTTGGAGTCAAAGTCACTCTTCCGAATCTCAAAATTCAGCGTGCTTCAAACTCTACTAATACCTCGAACATCTCTGACGTGCTCCCTGAAACATAAAGCGAACTGGGATATCAACTACCTAAAACCAATTGCTACGGAGGAATAATCGAGTCTAATGATCTTACGTGAAATTCCGAAGTGTGATCCTACATAGCAGACCGATACCAATGTGCCGCATGCGCCAACATTGATTCGATGAATTGTAAGTATTCAGTTCGTCTCGAGGGATCGTGGTTCATGGACTTCAGTCGTCGTAGTAAATGATCGTTGCCGGGGCACTAAATCAAAGTCAGACAATACAACACGCAT